>JAPYZE010000512.1:0-38818 GCA_030522805.1 Leptomastidea abnormis
TTCTGAGTTGTGCCCTTCTTCATTCTTGGCGCTGAGTTGTGCCCTTCTTCGTCCGGGCTCCTGAGTTGTGCCCTTCTTCTTCCGAGGCGCCGATATATCTCAGAACACGAGGATACGCACGTGGTGATATAAATTGACCTGACTATTATATCCTTTCTATTTGAAATCGAATGATCGATCGCGCTCTCTCCCTCTGATCGGCGGATAATCTCTTTCTCTTCGAAAAGTTAAAGCTTCACTAGCAAATCCCCGCGTTAATCGCCCTTAGCTCTTACGATCATGGGATTAATTAGCTGATAAATTGATCAGGATTTCACGGGGAGTATAGTATACGCGCACGCGTTCATTATATAGCTTAGCAACATATCCAGCTTGGTAGCTATCACTTTCGGAAGTTGAAGATAAAAGCTCTATATGTGCTTGCGCGCTTGCGCAGGTCAGTCAGACTTGTTTTCTCTCCCCCTTATCGTAGCTACCTATTCAACTCACATCTCGTGATTGCCTTTCTTCTTTCCTCTCGCAAGCTCCGCCTTTGAAGCTTTGACACGTGGCACTAAGAGATCGATTTTATCTCCTCTGTAACTTTTTTTTCTTATAACTTTTTCTTTTGAATTACACCGGAACAAAAAAAAAGAAAAAGAAAAAGATTTTAAAAGTTTAGCAAAACTAATCTATCGACTTTCTTATTGCGATACTTGCAAGCTCTCATTTTCCGTTATTGAGCTTTTTTGATAGTCGAGATTATAACTATCGTTTTACCAATATATTTATACAAGAAGATAAAACAATCTTGTTTATTACACGTTACAGCAATTATTGATTCCAAGCTCAAAGAAAACATCGACTTGGAAAAAAGTGATCCAACAACAGACCCGGACCAATCTCGGTTGGATCTGGTCTGGATTGACGAGCCAATAAGCTTCCGGAATACAGCACCTGCTAGTCAGGTCGAGATGAATGGTTCCGGAGTTCTTGGTAAAAACCGCAACGGTGATGTCGCTCCTTTACCTGGTCGACCGGTAAGATGATGTAATTTTTATTTCATTTATTATTATTTTTTAGTGAGAACTGGAGTTAATATTTATCTTAAATCAATCAATTTATTATGATATGGTGTATTATACCTTACATATACCTTAAGCAAAAAATAAAAAACTCAAAAAAAAAAAAAAAAAAAATCAGTTCATCGATAAATAATATACCTTCGGAGATAACCAAAAAATTATAGAAAAAACTTGATAAAATTACCGCGTGAAAAGGAAGCTAAACGTAGACTATATTTAACTTGTAGAGCAGCAAAAGTAGCGCGATGCTTAAAAAAAAAGGCAAGAAAAAAATGTAAAAAAAAAAAGAAGCTTGAGCTTGAGTAATTTGAAAAAAAAGAGAAAAAAAAAGAGAAGTAAAGTTAAATTTATTTGAAAGTTTAAAGAAAACAATTCTAAATGAAAAAATTGTAGTAGAGGTATATAGCGTGTCGAAAGGGAATTAAAATGAATCTCCTCGCGCGTGTGGGCGTCATTGTATTACTTCTTGGTAGTAGGAATACATTGAATATCATCGAAGACTTGATTTAATGACCGCGAGAAAAGCAACGAAGACGACGACGAGTGACTGCTACTGTTGAGTATATACCTGTTCGCTATATATTATAATAGTTAAGGACAGAGAGAGATGAGGGAGGGTGATGTAGGAGAGAAAAAGAGAGTGAGATAGAGGGAGAGAGACTAAGAGTAAAAGCGATTGTTGCTTCACTTATGTATACATAGCGGCATAAGAGACTACGAGAGATAGGCAAAAGAGAGAGAGAGAGTGAGCCATTCGCTGACGTATAACAGCAGCAGCCGCGCGAGGACTTGGCCGCCATAAATAGCACGTATACACACATTATATATCTATACGCGTTTGAAACGCGCCGATGTTTTCTATGTAGCACAGCTGAACGGAAGATATAGGAAGGAAGAGAGGCAGAGAGTCGTTTTTCCTATGATATTCAAATAGAGTGCACGTGTGTGTGTATAAAGGAAAATCTAAGAAAATACGCATTTGCTTCCAAAATCGTATATGTCATCGACTTCGACTGACGTACGTGCATACATACATAAACGCGACGACAACTCTCTGCGAGAAGTTGACGATGCCAAGGGGACACGTGGTGTTGGTGATTTTGGTCTAGCTCAGCACTCAGCACCTGACCCAACGACTTTTCAGCCTCTCTCTCTCTCTCTCTCTCTTTTCCTCCTTTCCTCCCAAGAGAGCTTTCTTGTGCTTTACTGCAGTGTCGTTGTCTACGTTGTAGTCGCATCTCTCCCAGACTCATCTTTCTTTCTTTCTTTTTTTTCTTACTTTTCGAGATAAACTCGTAAAACTACAATTTAAAGCCACACACACACATACACACTCACTATATAGGTATATATACGACAGCTGCATTATATATAAGCGCGCAATCGTTATCCGGATTGAATTATTTCCTTTTTTTCTATTTCTTTTTCGGGACGTCTCGAAAGTTTATTGGTCGCTCGCGTTGCAGTAGAGCTTTTATCTCTTTCTTTTCTCGCTGCTTGCAGCTTGCATAATAGGCGTTCGTCTCTCTATAGCAGAGAAAGAGAGAGAGAGAGAGAGAGTTGGCTTTTCTTCGTTATTTATAACTGGACAGACGGAAACGTCGCTTAAATGGACATGGATGGAATAGCACAGACACAGACACATATACACACTCTATGGTTCTTCAGTTCTTCTCCGACGGTTAAAGCCCATTCAAGCTCGACTCGCTCGCTCACTTATTCGCCGGTTGTTTGCTCTACATTAACTAGAGTTTCCAGGGCGTCTTTGTGTGTGAGTGTGTGTGTGTGTGTATCGTCATATACGCTTCTGCAGAACAATAATTAACGCTAGATTTTTCAAGGTTGTGCAAGCTCTCTTTCTCTTTCTCTGTTATAATGCGGACACGCTTTTGCCATTCAATGAAAATAATATTTATAAATTTTTTATTAAATTTATGTTAAACCGTTAGTAGACTAAGCTGTTGGAAATCGAATACGATATTTTAAAAATATATATTATAAATAAAAGAGAATTATAGCTTTGATACTAGCCTACTTAATTTTAAATGGAAGCTTATTTTATCCGAAACCGCAGTATCCGCATAAAATATTTACAATTAAACCTTGTGTAAGACAAAAGAAAGAAAGAAAAAATAAGATAAATCAAAAACATTATATTTTTTTTTTTTTTTAAACAACGCACATAAGTTGAGGAAGATCCTGGTGGGAAGTAAAAGCAGTCCTGGACTACTACGTTCACGATCGAGTGTAATGCGGCAAGGATCAACGATCAGGAGCAGTGGAGTCGTCAACGGTACTGGTATCAACGATAGCAGTAGCAATAGCGAAGAAGACTACGATGACGACGATGGCGATGGCGATGACAGACGCTGTGATTGCGGCTTGGAGGACCGCCGTCGTATAAAGAAGAATAGTGGTGGAAGAGGTGGAAGTATACTCGGTGGTAGTGGTGGTGGTGGTGGTGTCGCTATCCATAGCGCCGGTCGCGCCAAGAGTCGACAGCAGCAGCAGCCAGCAGCAGCGACGCAGCCATCACATCAGAAGCAGCAGCTACAGCAGCAGAAGCAGCGCCGGCGTCAAGCTACACGGGTTATTAAAGACGCGCAGAGCGCGGGTTTGGTTGCCGACGTAAACTCCGGTATCTCGTCCACTGTTTGTTGGACCGTACCACTCGAACAAAACGATACTAATATCATCAATAATAACAACAACAACAAACAATCTTCAATTTTATCATCGGTTAAAAAATCAGTGTCTGGAAAATCCGGAAGTCAAAGAGGAGGATCAATTTTAGTGCATTCGCGTCCAGGCCGCGTCGCGGCAACGCCGATCGGCAAATCGGCCTCGGTGCCTGCGGACCTTAGTGCCAGGTGTGCCGAGGCCTTATCAACTAACGCAACACCCTTATCATCACAACCGAATAAGCCCGGTATCCTCAAACGATCCAGCTCGTTTTTCGAGGGTCGGAGCTTTCGTGCATTACTGGGAAGGAGGAACAAACCCAGTTCAGCACAGGATTTACGCCAAAATCAACAGAAGCAGCAGCATCAGCGCAGTGTCAAGTGCGTATCGTTTAGTGCGGATACAAGTTTCGAGACGCGTCCTCGGGCTAGTCGCAGCACGACCTTACACGAGTCCAAGCTTTATCGCAAGGGAGTCCTGCAGGGTGAGTTTATTATATTTTAATTATATTTTTTATCATCGGATTCATTCGGTACGCAGGTGGAATAATCTTTAACGATCTCGCTATAATCAATACATATAACGATCGCTAATTTTTTTTGGATTTTTCTTAATCCTGTTTTGCTTTTACTAATACTCCATACCTGTTTTATATACGTCGATACCGATCTCAGTCACTTATTTTATCTCGTCTCCAAGGAGTAGTACCGACTCCCTTGGTATGTATACATACACCATTACTGCAGTCGGTGCGTGCCAGTTATACTTTCTTGTTAATCAGCTTAAAGCAGTAGCAGTAATGATGAAACTATGCCGCGCGCTGATTTGTTTCTTATTAGCAACTTCTAACTTTGATGCTTTTTTAACTATTATTATAGTAATAATGATTGCGAATAAACAGGCAGACACACGCGCGTCAGTGTAAGATAAAAAGCTCCTTTTTCCGCAAGCTCTAAAACTGTTTATTCTCTCTTTTATACTCACTCAATCACTGATGTTCGTGACTTTCTCGGGCTATATATAATAACTATTCCTTCTGCGAATCGTTTGCCAAATTTTGCTCTCCTCCGATAATTATTCTTCATATCCTACATCTCAGTTATATTGGAACTTTCACTTTGATGTACCTAAATTATCGTGTGTGTGTGTTGTTGGGTTGTACTTTGACATGTAAACCATATACCAACTAACTAATTACACAACTCAATTATATGTTAGATGGCAAGTTTACTCTCTTCTCCCTAACAGCATATAATGTAATGCACGCATAACTCGTGTTTTAATACACCAAGCACATAATAACAACATCATCGTCGCGTCTACAAATCATGAAAGTTAAATGATTCGTAGAAGAAGAAACAGCAGCAATATATAACATAACTTGCATAATTGACTGCACATCAATCTTACTCTATCGATTGATTTGATTTTTTAACGAATCCGGCGCCAATCCGCTTCGAATAATTAAAATTCCGTTCCGATATACATATATATTTATGCATGCACTTTGAAGATATGTATGTATGTATGTATATGAATCAAGCGGGGGAGGGGAGGGGGAGAGCAATATAACGCGTTTAAGACAGAAGAGAGCTTGCCTTAACTCTGAAGCATAGCCATAAACTGTTGTTCAGATCGTAACGGCTGCGAAGAGCCGAGGACATCTACAACGACGACGAGGCTACAAGATAAGAAAACGACTCGTAGCAGTAGCAGCAGCAGCAACAACAGCAGCAGCGGTTGTTCGGCTGAAGGCTGGGGAGGGGGGCGGATGGCCCTCCTCGGGGCCGCACAGGACGGGGACGACGAGCTCGTCCGTAAAATCGTCGCTAGAGCTACCGAGGTAGGACTTGGCGATCTCGATGTCAACGCTATTGACAACAGTGGTAGGGTAAGTTGTCTCCTTGCTATAAATAAATATAGGTATATCACATGTACTCCCTTTTATCTCATTATCATATCCCTCACCACCACCACCATCATCATCCTCATCGTAAGCTGGCGTGGATCATCTTTACGAGCTTTATCATCCCCCTCGAGTTTTATTAGCATCATGCGTACTCCTCCTCCTCCTCCTCCCTACTCTCTTTCACCCTCTCTATACGTATATATCTCCTGCACACGAGCCTATAAAAACACCCACACACATATATACCTACATACCTATATAAATAAGGTATTGCTTTTATATATATATATACATCGTATGTAGACAGACGCGCATACACGCATGGAAGTACATAGGATGAGATGGAGGAGGAAGAGGGAAAGAGCGGCCTCGCTTCCACGCCGATAGCTTTCTCTCTCTTTCTCTCTCTACTCTCGCGATTACGCTTTATTGATTATTGATAAAAGAAGTGAGAGTAGCTGTAGCCCTCAGCGGTTGACCTTACATAATATATAGACAAAAGCAAGCCCCCGTAAAAAACAGAGCCGCCTTTATTAACGAAGAGGATCACAGGGAGAAAGAAAGAGAGAGAGAGAGAAAGAGGCAGTAGTGGCAGTTTATACTTTCCCTTCTTCTTCTTCTTCTTCTTCTTCTTCTTCTTTTTCTATCGCGCACAAGCCGCAACATCGTAATTTTAAGAGGGGCATTCGCATGGAGACGCACACATACTTATACTTATATTACACTGACTTGAATTCAAAGGGCTCTCTTTCTCTTCCTCTTTCTTTTGAACGTTCGTTAACCTTCGAGAGAAGAAGAGAGATAAGCCCATACACCACCACCACCACCACCACCATGCACAAAGACATTTACATGCGATATACCTACTTGCCTATATAAGCCATTTATAACATATTTCCCTTATTATTTTATCAATATATTATTTAAACTCACCTATATTTGCTAAAAACACTTTTAACATTTTTTTATGTCTCACCTATATACTCTCTCTAGAGCATTATAATGATTATCAATTTTTTTTTTTTTAATATTACCATCTCGATTAACAATTAAAATGAAAATCATCTTTCTATATACTGAATGGTGTGTGCTTTGCATCACTGAGATTTATCAATGAGAACGTAATCGAGTCTAAAAAAAAAAAAAATTGGAAGGGGTTGAGCAATATTAGTACCTACTAATATGAAAATTAATCAAAGATACGCATCATCATCAGTAGCAGCATCATCAGTAGCAGCATCATCATCCTCTCTACACGTAAAATAATGAAATTACGTATGTACACGCATATATAAATATGCACTTATACCTACACATGTAGTACAAGGAATGACGTATAGACATACGCATATGCACTCATATGTGTATATATATATATTAGAATGAGGCACGCACGTAATGTATAGAAAGCTCGATTTAATAAATTGCATCTATACCGGCAGGGGCGGCAATTCGTATATCAGTCAAGTCTGCAGTTTGCCCGGACCAACAAACCGCCCAAAAATTATATTATTATTATTGTTTTCAAATAATAAATGAGTAGTTTAAAGAAAAGTAGCCTATTAAAAAAAATCTTCAGTATAATTGAGTAATCCAAAACTGGCTGGGGTTCGATAAAAAACGTCAAACAATTGAAAATAAAAAAAGCTTAGTAGGCAAACATCGATTTACTCATATTTAATTAAATATAAATATCTAGCATATCAAATCCCTGCAGTAATATTAATCTAATAGACGCGGTTAAATAATTAAATATATAGCAGTCTACTGCCCATATATACCCACGTTTGGCCAAATTATTTAATAAAATCAATTAAAATAATAATAAAAATAATATATATAAGAAATATAGCGCAAGGACACTTAGCCATCACTTGCGCGTGAGCTGGGTACAATTAATTATAAAATAAATGAATCAAGTATACATAAATTTCAGTTGATTGCATAAAAATGCTTTGTTACTCATCAAAGTATAGGAGACAATAAATAAATATTAAAATATATTTTTCTATTTGAATTTTTGTATTAGTCATCGATTTATTAAATAAAAAGCGCACAGCCTGTAGAGTTAAAGGGTGTGCTGGTGTTGTAGTCAGTTTTTGACCATAGCGGTAGTGCCGCCCCTTGTCAGACTATATACGAGGGTGTAAACCAAAGACGTAGATTATATATACTATTATGACGAAGATACGATGTGATGATACAAGTATATAGGAGATATGGCACATTCCCATAGCATCTCAGCATATTCTATCTCGTCACTATACATGTACACTTTCCTCTCTCTCTCTCTCTCTCTCTCTCTCACTCTCACTCTATTGTCTACTTGTAGCCAATTTAACCGATCTATGCAAGAAAGTCCGTATAACGTAAGTCTCTCTCTCTTACTCTCGATCACTCGTTCACGTCACATTCCTATATATATCTACTCTACCTATTTAAACTCGAACAAAGTCCATCGTCCAATTGTTTCTTGTTCATTTTAAATATATACGCATATCCAATACACATTGTCTCCTCGCGAAGCTACAAAGTATCGCTTGTAACGAGATCAGTCACGTATTATATACCATACTTGTACGCATTATAGTTTTGATTTGCTATGCATTTTCTTAGCGATGAGACACATCATGACGTTTGCCTCTCGTATTTCCTTTGTCGGATTTTTTTTTTTTTTTTTGCATACATGTATGTATATATAAATATCGGATTTTATTTGTACCCATAAACGATATATGTATATAAAACATTGACTTATTCGCCGAGTCGTCAATTTAGCGAGTAAGGTATACTATATACACGACAAAGTTTTTCGCTGACGGACAGATCGAGTCATTGGACTATAAGAAGTCAAGTAAAAGGATCGCCCCCACGTCGGCTTATCGGACGAAAAAAAGGAGAAAAAAAAAGAAAAAAAAGAAAAAAAAATAATGAAGGAGAGAAAAAAAAGTAGAGCAGAGAGCTTTCCGATATAATAAAACGTTATATTCCTTATCGCGGCGTCTATATATAGGTATATACACCTCTATTAAATTTCATTTGTTGAAAAAGAGAATGAAAGTAAAGAAAAGAAGGAAGAAAAAAAAAGATGATTCAACGCGGCAGCAGAAGCAGCATAAAATTGATTTTCACAAAACTGCAGTCACCTCATCACCACCACCACCTCCCTATACTCCCTTCACCTCTTCTCACCTTTAAAGCTAAGCTATCAATAAACGAGAAAATTCGTGGCTTGTTGTCGGTGGTGGTAGTGGCAACAAGCCGTTGGGGGTGCATCTAGTGTATATATATGTACATTTATTAGAATGAGGAAAGTTCAAAACGACTAGACACACGATTAGAGAGAACGAAAGCTATTGCGTGCAAGCTCTCTCTCACACACACCCACGTACAAGCACGCGCGCTCTTTCGTTCATGCGTTCTCGGGTTGATCGAGTTTATTATTCTTGGCCTGGGAAGGGAAAATAAATATTATGGCAGTATAACTGTTGTTACGTAAAGCTATACTCATCCAAAAATTCCTAGCTATTCTGACAATTTTTCCTGATTATCGATGAGCTTGCACTTGTGCTTGCAGTTGTTACGCTGCCTATACTTACTCGTGATCTACCGATACGATATCGCTAAAAAATGATGTAAATGATAATATCTTTTTTAGACGGCAATAAGCCACCTGGCGGGTAACGGTAGCGCACTCGTGCTGGAAGCCTGCCTGTCCTTACGAGGCGCGGACGCCAATCTACCGGATAAGGAGGGCAACACCCCATTACACTTTGCTGCCCAAGCTGGTAAGTTTCTTTACGATCCTCGAATACCTAACTTTTAATCCTACCACCTCTTCCTTTTTTCTCGCTCTCTCTCTCTCTCTCTCTCTCTCTCTCTATATGTATCTACGCCTATCCGTCTCTTTACTTGTTTCCACATCCTTCTTCTCTTGTTTTCCTACAAATTTTCTTCCTCCTCCTCCTCCTTCCCATCACCCCGCATCTACTTCCGTCGATGTTTAACTTTGTTCGCTGAATAAACACTCTCTGCTTTCTCTTACTCTCTCTTTCTTGTGTTTGTGTTTTAATTTTTTAAGAGGGATATACTTAAACTTTGCGCTTATTTTCTCCTACATAGTTTTCTTACTCTCTTTTTACGTTGTCAGTTTTGCATAAGATTTTTAAACATTTTTTTAATACCAATTCGAACAAAATCGATTTATTACAATTTTTTATTTTTAAAATAAAATCACTGTCAAATCAATAAATTATTAATTAATTTGTAAAAGAAAAAAACTGCTTGTGATTCGTTGAAAAATATATAAGTTCTGTTTACGAAATTAACAAATTGACATGGAACTATAAAAGATAATAGTAAAACATTATAAAGTCAGATATTATATTCTTCACAGTAGTTAGTTAGTTGGTTAGTTAGTTAGTCAGTTACCTGTCATTCCATCAAAATTACACGTCAAAGATATTTGAAAGTCATCGGAAAAATCTCGGTATATATCATCATCATCCGGTACATGTATACACCTATATAAAAGCATAAAACGTTAAATTTTGAGTTTCGATTACGAAACAAACACACACACACACAGACACACATACACACACACAACGTATATAGCGCATCATCTCTATCTATATCTAACATATACGTACGTCTGCAAAACATCATCGGCGTTAAATAAAGCCCGCGGTTGAACGAAAGAGCGATGATGACGGCAGGCGTAATTTTCACCGGATTCAAATTTAGATTTTTGTAGTGCATCACACACTAACCAACTATAACTAACTAATCTGCAGCGTTTTTGGATATTACGCAGAGCCTGCTCATCCTTATATTCAAAAAATAACAAGCTGAAGAGAAAGAGAGAAAATTAAAAAAAAAATACGAAAATAAAAAAAAAGAAGTATATGGAGGGTAATGGAAAAAGAAAGATGTATGAGATTTGAAACTGCGGCGCCAGAGCTTGCGCGTTTATTTGTTTGTTCTCTCGCGTGATAACAACTTGCTGGAGAATGAAATATATATAGTACGTGTTGTATACCTATAGGTACCTAAAACTGTTTGTGTAATCTTTAGGCCAGACGGAATGTCTAAACGTTTTGCTGCAGAGGTGCCCGAGCATCGAGGTCGACGCCAGAAACTCGCTTGGTTTTACGCCTCTGATGAAGGCCGCGCTCCAGGGCAGAACAAAGTGCGCCAAGATTCTTTTGTTTGCAGGTAATACTCCACCCCCTTCTTTTCCTCTTTCTTTTTTCTCCCCTACGCACTTGCTGATATTTATTTTTAATCTATCGCACACGTTATATTAAAAAAAAAGAAAGGAGGAAAGGGAGAGAAAAAAAATCAATACATAATGTATATATACGTGTTAATTATCGACAGGTGCCAATCCCACCTTACGAGATCACGGCCGAGGTCTGAGAGCGGAACAATGGGCGAGATTCTGTGGGAGGTACGTCTGCGCTGAGGTAATCGAGCGATTCGCTCGTCATCGACTACTCGAGAAAACGACTTCCTGTCGTTGGGGTAGCGAGCCGGAACTAGCGGCTCAGGTGTTCCAGGGCAAGGTAATACTTCTTTTTTTTTAAATTAAATTAAATTAGATTTTTAAAAAATATTTCATTGATTACTTTTTTGATTTACATATGAAAATAATCATTATAACAGCTGATGCCCATACCAACGAGTCCAGTGCAAGCCAACTCAGGCTCGCCCAGCGGATTAAAATCAAAAATCCGACGAGTCTTCAGGACGACCTCGAACACGGACAAAAGTTTTTCCCTGGTCTCGCAATTGACCAGCGCAGCGCTATGTGCTAGCAGCCCGGTGCTACCAAAGCCAGGCGACGTATCGCCAGTGGTCAAGAGTCTACTCCGGCCGCTAAGCGTGCCTCAGCTAAGGTATTACTCCGAATTCCTCGACTAGAGCTCAATTTCAATCTCATCATCCATCGCTTGGATTATTTATATATATCTTACTCGCGCGTTCTTTTATTTTTTTTTCTCTTTTTCTGTTATATTACCTATTATGCATTGACTAATTAATAGAGCGCAGAAAAAATACATTTGCTTTTTATTATTTAAACATCGTTGTTGTTGTCGCTGTTGCGGAATGCTGCTGATGCTGATGTTGCTACTACACATATACTGCTATATTATCTACTTCGCTACTGCTGCTGTTGTTGTATACTGACTGCATATATATTATTACATCACAAACTCATACACATTGCTCAGCTCGATGTAATACGTGACTTTCTTATATTATTATAATATCTGCTATTATTATAACTAAACAAGCTTCTACGCAATTATTGCTCTACAGTATGTCTTTCTTGCAATGTAAGCTATACTATTCTTATATTATTATAAATTAACAACTAACATTTTATCGACATTTTTTTTTTGCTGATGCTCCTGCTACTGCTGCTGTAAATTCTCTATCTACTGCTGCTTGTGTAATTAAACAAAAAAATTTTAACATTAAATTTGTAAAATAAATCTAGGCTTATATTGTTGTAATTATTTGACTCATAGAGTGTAGTTTTTCTTGCTAGCTTATGTGGTAGAATTATACATTTTGTATACTGATATACCCTTTATATTCATACGTTTGGTATTTTCGTTTCTTTTTTTTTCAAAGGATCACTCTTGTAGCATCTCAAGATATCAGCGATAAAATAAACGACAATAAGTGCTCGAATGCTGAAAAAATCACCGAGAACACGACTGTTAAACCAGCACGAACGAAAAAGAAGAATAAGTGAAAGTTACATAGAGAAATGAAAAGAAAAAAAGCAACTTGTTGACCAATTTTTTTTTTTTTTATTTTACTTGCAAACCAGGTCTTTAATTCTCATTGATTACTCTTTAAACTATTTATAAACGTTAAAGTTGCATTTGGAGTCCAATGCAAAGTTTATTTTGGTTCAACGTGCATGACCAATGTCAGTATACATATATCGTGAAACAGAACATTTCCTTCGTCACGACGAGAATATATTGTATTTTTATACTTGATATAACTGTGTATGGAACAATTTTTTTCCCAAAGTGTTAAACTTTGTACATGCGTATTTTATTAATTGTAAGAATAATCGTTATTTAATTATACTATAAAATGCAACTATAAGTATTTAATATATCAAAGACACTTGGAGATGAATTATTTTTAAATCGCATACTTTAAATAAGTAAGTTTTAATACAAAATATGTTAAAAGAAGGTACAAGTTTGGTCCTAGCATTTTTTGTACAAACATAATCGCACAACAATACCTCATTTCTCTCTTTTAATTATTTTCACGCGTTCACACGCAAATAAGTATATTCGTTAAAAAAAGAACAAAAAAAAAAAAAAAAATACTTGTCGTTATTACACGCGTCAAAGTAAAAATAAAATATAATATGAATATTTTAACCTTATCTATATAGAAATATATCATATAAAATAATTCACAACAAACGCAATCGCGAGTAACGTAACTCTTCACTCTTAAAAAAAGACAATCACACACTTAAATATGTATATTTAAAGAGGCTCGGACTTTCTATTTCTCTGCCTTCGTCGATTTTTTGCGGTCGATAAAATTTCATAAGCCTGTTGGATCTCGAGGAATCTTTCTTGAGCCTGTCGTCGTTCCTCCTCGGTGCCCTTCGCCTTATCAGGATGATGCTCCCTCGAGAGGGCTCGCCACCTCGCGGTGACTTCACTTTGCGAGGCAGTCTGTGACAGACCCAGCACCTGCAACCAATCAAATGTCATATTTTTACTTTCTCTCATAATTGTCACAACCACAAGGTATATGGGCTGGTCTTATTTAAAAAAATTTTTATTTGCGGTGATCGTTGTTTTTCCAACACTTACCTTATAAGCGTTTATTTCTCCACGTGGATCCGTAAGATCGATAATCTGTCGCCAAGTTGCCCAGAAGCCTTGGTGTTTTGTTTGTCGCCAAGTTTCTTCCAGACTCGACTAAAAAAAAATACAGGTAAGAAACTTGTAAACTTACTTTATGGAGAAATAAAACTGCGACAAAAAAAATTCAACTTATATTTGCGGTAAACATTCTCTAAAAATACCGCAAGTTCAAACTCTACTCAAGTGAAGTTGAGTAAAACAAAAAAGAAAGAAAAAAAAAATGCTTAAAATAGATGTGTCTGGTAAAGAGTGTGTTCGCTTAAGCAGTAAGTAAAAAAAGAGATACTTGAGAATATATAGTCACCTTGAGATCCAACCATATCGGCGAGGTCAAAAAGTGCTTGACAGCCTCGGACAATTTGATTTCTTCGCCTTGGCTATCGGTGAGTGTGGCGTTGAAGTAAAAGTAGCTGGTCCATAGTGCGCAGTAAACAAATACGAAACCACAATAAAATGTCAATCTACGTAGTTTACCACGTCTTGGTTTCTTCCTTAAACGCCACTGTTTGGAGAACGAGTCGAAGCTGAGGGTGGATACGAGAACTATCAGTCCCAGCCAGGTACTTTCGTCGCCGATGTAATAAAGGCTTGGATAACAAACGTATGAAGCCAGAAGTGGTATCACGATTGAGCCTTGTTGTCTGCCCACGTTACCCACCAGCCATGTACCTGTTATCGTTTTTTTATATTTTATTTTAGTATAATTATCAAATTTATAATATTTTTAGTTGACAATAAAATAAAATAAAATTTTTTTATAATTTTTTTTCTGTGGTATAAACAGTACGTATACGTTGTTTTCATTTAGTCATTTATCCGTGACAAAGTCAAACAATAAAAATTTAATCACTAAACTATCGTTTCGGAATTTTATAAGAATGTTAGTTAAAAGAAAAAAAAAATAAGATAATTAAAAATTTCTGAAATCTTACCGTATGCAATAGCAAGTGGCGTTAAAATAATAAGCGGCTTGAAATTATAACCAGCTATTTCATCGTGTGGTACCGCTAACAATATCAGCTGACCAAACAAGTAGGAAACAACGACGGCTCCCAAAAAGCGCACAGTTTCAAATGGTGGCTATAATCCAAATTAAAAAAAAAAAAAGAAAAAAACAATTAATAATAAATTTAAAATAAAAATGAAAATAGAAAATAAATAAATGGCAATAGTTAAAATATATGATTGTACCTTTTTGGTAGCACGCACGGTATGCTTGAACCAATGAATGTAATCAGGCCGGTCATTGGCATCAGCCACATAAGTCGGTATCCTGTAAAGATCGCGCAGCCAACCAATACCAAAGTATCCACCAAAAGTACACATCCATATAAGCGCGTGATCATCTCGCTCGAGGTATACGTGATGCGCACCAAAGAAGCCACCGAACAGCCACCAAAAGTAGGCCAAGAACAAGGACTTGCGCTTAACTACAACTGCCTGGCCTACTTGCACCTGCGAAGCGGCTACTGCTGCTGCTGCTCCGTTTTCCTTACTCGCTACACCGACTGCTCCTCCGTTCGCTTTCACCTCTTCTTTAACTGAATCCGCCTCTTCCTTCTTACTCCTCTTCATATTTTCTTCCTCCTTTTTACTTTTCATTGTTTTTTGTTTTTCTTTTTTAAAAATTCACGTGGCACACTAGTCACAAATCGAACACATAAAATACCTGCTGCTTTATATCGTTACGCGTCACTGACTCTACTTGTTTCGAATCCACATCGCGTGGAAAAATCCAGCTGCTGCTACTACTGCAACCCTTTATACCTGTAGATTGTCACCACAGCAACACACATGTTATTATTAATGCTGGTTAATTAATAAGCCCAGATACATAATTAATTAATCTACACTATATAAGAATAACAAACGCGTTAACCAGGTAAAACAAGAAGAAAGAGCGAAGAGAGGGGGGCTTGTTGCGCGCTACGTTCGGGACCAAGACTGACTGACTGCGAGGTGCTCTTGGAGCTCTACTGTGCGCGGAGGAGAAGGAGAGCCTCGGATAACGGTACCGGTGCATCATCGTATAGCCCCCCGTGTACCTACCTACCTACCGTATACACGAGAGAGAAGTTGTATTGGGCTACGTGTCGGTTGGCCTTTGGGTCACGCAACTCCACGCGATACACCTTAACGATCATTAAATAGCCTTGAACAACTCTTTCCTTCTTTTTTTTCTCTCTCTTCCTCTCTGTTTTCGGTGTTTGCTGGAAGTGTAAGGCACCTGAGAAGGGGACGACGATTTATATCGGTGATCATTGATCTTGACAAAATTTTTATCATAGACGCGCACGAACACCCAATTTTTCTTTATCATTATCAATGCGAATGATATATAACTATATGTACCTTGAAAAATGTACTCGATTGAGCTTTTATTTATGATTCAAGTAACGATTTGATTCTTTGATTGAAAATTTATTTATTTATTATTTTTCTTTTCTTTTAAAGATTTTGGTATTTTTCAAAATTAACAAATTGTGCAACATGAATAATAACGTGGTCTTTCGCGCACCTCTGAGTGTTATACTATAGACTATACTATATTGATAAGTTACATGCGTGTGCTGCGCGCGATAAGATAAAATGCTCTAGAACGTATACCTGTAAGTGTAATTTGTTTGAACAAACTTATAATTATATGCGACCTTTTTTAATTCCGCATTCTCCAGCACGTTGTTAGGCAAAATTTTTTAAACTCAATGTGGCATATTCGTTTTAAAAAACAAAAATTTGAACTTTATTTTTTAGCTACGTGGAATACATTAAATATGAAATTGAAATTTTTATTTCAGATAAAAATTACAATTTTACTTAACTCTGTAATGTACAAGGCTTGTCCGATTATATGGCATTACAGTTTGAACAGCTTGATATTTAAATTTGAATTTGAATTAATTCAAATACGTTATGATACAATACTAAAAAAATTTTTTTACGATTTTACTAAATATTCATATAAATTGGTATAACTAATTGTTAAAATGGCAAAAATTATTATTAATTAAAGCTTCCATAATAGAAAAAAAAGATACAGCTATTAACAACTGAAACGAGCATTCAAGGAATAAGAATGTCTTTCTGACACATTAAAACATGTATTTCAGCATGTAAGCCCAGAATGGTTTAGCCGATAGTCGCCAGGAATCGAACTCTTGCCTTAAGAATTCCAAAACCAACTTACTGCACCAACTAGGCCATTCTGAGATCACATTTACATATCGTACAAATTGAAAACAAAAGTAATGACTGTTTTATTTTAATTGGATATAAAATGATATTTTGTAAGGGATTTTACTATTTATTAGCATTTTCTATTTTATTTATAAAAACACAATAACTGTTTGCATTTGATAAATTTTATAATAATTAATAATAAAGTTAAGAAAAATAATCCATTACCATTTTTTTTTTTTTTTTAGAAGGCTATATCTGCTTAATAACCATTTTTATTAATTTCATTGCGAGTAAATAATTGTTACCTTATTATTATATAATGTAATTCGTTATTAACATTAAATTTTTACCACAGCATATTTTATAATTAGTCTTTTTCAATTGTCAAGTTGGCATGCCTTTAAAACTTGTCTCCCAAAACATTCGTAAGATGCGATAAGGAAAAAAATAAAGATGAATGATCTTTCTTCCCCCTTTCCTATCTCTTACTCAATCCAAAAAAACAGATGGATACAGATGTCACTCAAGGTTAAACTGATACCACTATATTCCTATAGATATAACTATATACTGTAAGCGTAGGCGTACTCTAGGGTCGTGCAAGTCCGTTGTATTGCAGTCTTGTTATATCTATATTGAAGTAACCGTAGTATGTATGTACAGCAGGCACGCCATCACCAACATTAGCATTAGGGGAGGCACTAAGCGTTAAAGCACCAGTGGCAGTAGGCAGTAGTTTTGCACTGCTCTTGCCAAGTATCAATCTCTTTGAAAGACTGACCGTCGCAGAGAAAGCATCATCTGCAGGTACTGTGTCACCAGAGGATAGAGTTCGCTTCTTTCATCTCATTGGGGGACACAAAGTGCAAAGTAAGTCGATAAAAACAGTGTTGTACTTGTACTTAAAGTAGAAGAGGAGGCAGTAGACGTAACAATCCCTTGTTAACCTCCAAGTGCGTGGGTGTTATGTTCTGTGTACACGCACTTTGTATTCCCTAGTTCTACCGGAATTAATTCCGGTTCTCTCTCTCTTTTCTTGCATTTCTATTTACGTTCATAATATTTCTATATATATTCCAGTTGCTTGCATATAAATAAGCGTGCTTAATATACGTCGGTGCGGCGTCGGTGTCGGGTCGGGTACGGTGTGAGAGACATTCTCTCTCTCTCTCTCTCTCTTTTACTCCTCCCCTTGCAAAATGTCTGAAGAGCCGCCACCAGCACAACACTAGATCGCGCCGCCGCAATAGTCTAGTGCGTCTACCTGCGCATTACACTTCTTTCATCATCATCATCAGCCTTGTTAGTTACCTATCGGATAAAGTTATACGAAAATTTAGCTGCGCATTATTTTCTCTTGTGCAAGAGAAAGCAAGGAACATTATATAAATATAGAGGTATAGTGTATACCTATAGAGCAGATAAAAACACGTTGCAGTGAAAGAGAGTAAAGAGAGTAGCCGGCAAGATGTCCGGTAATGGAAAGTGCGCATTCGTTGCCTCAACAACAGCAGCAGCAGCCGAGGCTCAGCCATAAGCAGTGGAGAAGTCTTGTTAAAAAACAGAGACGCAAGCGCTTGAGACGCGAAGCGGCCCGTGCCCGAGACCAGGAGGCAGAGCAATTGAGGCTAAGACTCGAGGCAGATCCCGATTACCTGCGCTGGACCGAGGAGCAAGTCAAATTAGAGGCTGAGCGAGAAAAGCGCGACGAGGAGGAGCGAGCTGCTGCCGAGAAGGCTTGGCTCGACGCCGAGGTACGTTATTTTGCACCACCACGCTTAGCTATTCTCGACGACGACGTCGATGATGATGATGATGATGATGATAACGTGATCGCCATTGTACCGACGACACATGGACGACACCGACGCCCCCAACCCCCCTCTCCCGAAATTCGCTCGCTCAATTGTTCTTCTTATATACACGTTGTTTATTGTTGTTGTTTTTGTTTTTATTACTATTTTACTGATGAATACATTAACAAAATTATGTATTAAGTTACTAATTAAAAGTACGCTTAGTAATTATAAAGTGACTTCGAGTATAACTATCTTAATCATTACTAATTATTGACTTTAGTCTTAATATTATTTATAATCCTGTTGATTATGAATAATGTTATTAGCTAGTTGTAATTAATTTTGAGGCGCTATAATTAGTACGTCATTACTTATACTTTAATTAATTTTTATCGATCTCCGACTCATATATTTTGCACGTGGCGTGTCGCAGGTTAAGGCTCAACGAGATTGGCGGTTACTACAGGAAAAGAAAGCCAAAGCACGAGAACTACAGCTTGAGCAAGAAGAAAAGATTAGAAAAGAATTTGAAGCCATGCAGGACAATGCAAGAAAAAAGAAGGAGGCAGAGAGGCGAAGAAGAGATGAGCAGAAAAAACTATTTGATCGCATGAAGAAAGAGATTGATGCCTACATTGATGATGGAGCCAGAACTCCCAAGGCCTTACGAAATATTAGTGAGACTCAGCCAGGAAAAGAAATATGTCCCTTTTTCAACAAGACCGGTGCTTGCAGATATGGTGATATCTGCTCTAGAAACCATCAAAGGCCTGGACTCAGCTCGGTGATCCTTGTACCAAATTTTTATACTCACTTTTCTTTGGAAAAACATAGAGATGAGTATGATACCGACGTAAGATTAGAGTATGACCACAGAGAAACGCGTAACCATTTTCGCGATTTTTATTATGACGTTGTACCAGAATTAGAAAAGTTTGGTAAAGTCAAGACTCTACAATATTGTAAAAATACAGAGTCACATCTCAGAGGAAACCTTTATATTGAATATATGACTGAACGAGAGGCAGCAAGGGCCTTGCGTGGTCTCAAAGGAAGGTGGTATGCAGGAAGACAGCTTCATTGTGAATTTGTTAATTTAAAATCATGGAGAGGAGCCATTTGTGGAATGATGCGTTGTCCAAAAGGAAGTGCATGCAATTTTCTCCATACCTTTAGAAATCCTACTGAAGAATATGGAGTTAAAAGTCCACCACTTTGGCAAAAGAGACAAGAAATGTTTGAAAAAACTGGAGGTAGTACTAGAGAATCTTCTTCACGCAGAGGCAACCAAAGTAACAGGTTATTATTACACTTTATTTTTTTACTTTTTTTAAAATAAATTTATAATCAATATAAATTTTCAAGTATATTTAACATGAATTATTTTACAAATAATTTGCATCATGTATTTACATAATTATTTAGCAATTAAATTATTAGAATTTTTAACATATTCAATAGCCAAATATTAAGTAACATTATAAAAAAAGTTTTAGTTGTGAATAAATTAAAATAATTTTTAATCTATTTGCAGGAGATCAAACTGGGAAGATCACGACAATGGTCAAGAAAGAAGAGATAGAAATTGGAGATGGTCAGAATCTCCAGAACCAAATGATAGAAGACATGATAACAGAAATAGACAAAATCAGTTCAACAACAGACCGATGCAAAGAAATTTTCAACGCAATCAATATAATAATCGTAATAATTACGATAATAATCGAAGAAATGATAATAGATTCTTCAACAACAATAACAACAACAACAGAAGACCAGGAAATTACAATAATAACAGACGATTTGATGATGAAGACAGAGATAGATTTAATAGACCACAGCGAAGGTGAGTATAATTGGCTTTTTTTTTTTCTAAAAAAAAAGTGTTAATTAATCATTATGCATTGTTGTTTAGGCAAAATAATTTCAATGAAAGGTTCAGAAAGCATTCAGATTCAGATGGAAATGAAGATTATGGAGCAGGCAAAGGCAGACGAGGAGGGCGACGTTCTGTTGATAGACGGAGCCGATCGCGCTCTCGGGTCCGATCCCGTTCACCTCGTTCCCGTTCCCACTCTCGATCCCGCTCCGCATCTCGTTCGCCATCGCGTTCCCGCTCTCGGTCGCGTTCACGATCTCGCTCTCGATCTCGCTCCCGGTCACGCTCACCATCTCATTCCCGCTCAGCTTCACGCTCTCGCTCAAGATCTCCATCTAGATCTCGGACTCGATCTCGCAGCATAATGCACGACATGATTGACGTCGAAGAGCTTAGAGCAAAAAAAGGAAGACCAGTCGAGCCTCGGAGAGACAGCAGATCCCCGTCTCGCGACGATAGGAGGCGCAGACCACCATCTCCAGAACGCCCTGAATCCAAAGAAAAAAGTCATGCAAAGGTTTGTTCTTGAACTTGCTACGTTGCTCTGGTTCATTTGATTGACTTCATTAGCTTTATTAGACTTATGTACGTCCTAAAATGTAAATTGAAGTTTTAGTCAGCATTCAGCTTTGATAAACAAAAATAAATTTTGCGTTTCGTCTCAGGGATCAAGGAAACCACCGCCCCCCAGCCATGGTATGTCTAAGTGGGACAATGAAAAACGTGAAGATTCAAGCACGGAGAGTCGAGACTCCCGTTCTCGATCACCTTCGCCATACAAGGGTCGCAACGACCGCGAGCGAAAGGATAATATCCAACAGCATCAGCAAAGCCATCAAAGTCAGCATCAAAGCCAGCATCAAATTCCACATCAAAGTCAGCATCCATCAGCTAATCCTGTGTCAAAATCTTCATCAGGAAATACCAAATCCAGAGGTCAGAAAGAGTACGAGTGGGACACGACCGATTCAGAAAATTAGTGGTCTTAGATTTATAATGGTTTTTAAGCAGCTTTGGTCAAACACATTACGTGTACATCTCTTATATACAGTAATAATACATTTTATGTCATTAAATTTGTTAGCTGTACAAGTATTGCTCTACTACTATCATTGAAGATATGCTTTCAGTTATTTATGTCAGATTGAATTTCAATTTAACTTTTATTTACCTTACTTGATTTTTCAAAGATGATTGATTTGTATACATGAATTGAAGATCTTTTCTGCGGTGTTTATTTTATTATTTCTATAGTATTTTCACAGTTAACTATTATCAGACGCTTGTAAGTTTTTACATGTATAAACATTCAGCAACAGTAATCGAGCGCTTCAAAGTAGATGTCTTAACTTTTAAAACCAAGACACGAATTTTCTTTTGTATATTTGGTGACCAACCAAGCTAATAAATAGCTTTGTGCTAAATTAGAAACACTCACTCTGGAACCTCTAAATGTTCAATTTGAATTCTCATTTTTTTAGTATAGTTACAAAGATAAGAATGAACAGCAGTTAATTCTATAACCTAATAGGTTGCATATTTTTATCAGGCTCAGTAATTACACTTGATTTCCATGGATCACTTATAATAAGCTTAATAAGAGCTATGATGGATAGGATTTTTAACAGTAGATCATATGTGGATTTATAAATCTTGCATCTCGTAGAATAATTAAACCATTCGCGATAATTGAATGAGACTAAAAGTATGTTTACATGATAGATATTGACTACTATAAATCTAAATATATAGCATTCTGGGCTAATATATATTTTATTGGGAAAAAATTGACATAAATCCGATTGTTGTAAAAAGAGGTTTGTTGAGTGATAGCGCGAAGCAGCACGGAACTTTAATATTTTATTCGTAGAAAAATTAAATACAAACAAAGTAGATATACCTAGTAAAAATATCATATTGTTGATCCAGTATAAGTATATCAGAATTATGAGTAATTTAGTAGTAATATCAAAATTGCAATTATAACAGAAGTGTACAGATAATATGCAGTATTTGAATTGAATGTAGATCAAGTATTCGCAGATATCGCGTATTTTATAGATCAGAGAAAATTGAAAAAAGAGTATTGCAGATTCAAAGTTATTGTTTTTTGAAGAAATGTGTACAGAAATCATGGAAACTTGGATTAGATTTAAATGTCCACAACTTTTTCAGGTAATTTATGTTTTTCTATTTCACAGCATTAAAATCATTTATTTTGTTAATTCAATTTTTTACTTTCTAATTCCTACTTATAGTAATTTGATTCTAACTCAAATTATACTTAACTAATTTAATCCTACACATTTTAATTGTGTACTAGCTGACCCCAACTATAATAATTGAATCATCTAGAAAATGATTTTCAATTTACTATAAATCTTAACTAATATTGACTCTTAAAAATTGATAATCAAACAATCATAAAAAAACATTAATATGAATTTTTGTTTAATTTGTTTGGTATTGCTTTTTGTAGTACATTATATACTACATTAAAAAATGTGCTGCTTCGTCCATTTTACAAATCAGAAATCAAAAAAATTATAATTTGCTTTTATAAATTTACAATTAAGTTGAGTGATTTACCTTGTCTGAAAAGAAAGTCAAGTGAACAGAAATATTTTTTTCCGTTTTAATCAAATAAGAATATTTGTTAATTTGTAGATGTATATCTTACTATATAGTTGATGATAAAATTTTTTTTTTCTATAAAATAGTTAATTATTAATATTAATTTTTGTTTTCTAACACAATTGTAAGTACAGAGCAAAGTAAGACTCTTTGATGGTAGAAGTAACTTAAGGATAAAGTTTTTTTTTCTAATACTATTACAATGTAAAAAATACTTTTGAAAAATTAATTAAAGAAAATCTTATCTCAATGCATTGTATGTTAAAATCATTAACCTATTTATTAAACTAACTTTTATTCATTTTATGATAGGTTCTATATAGATAATTTTTTAAATTTCAAACATAATACTAATTTGATAATGGAAATAATTCAAAAGTAGCATGAAAATATCTAATGTTCAAAGTTTTTACAAAGATTTACAATAGGAAAATTATTTCCAAGACAAATTGAGAAAGTTTTGTTATGTAGATCTTAAAATCACTTAAATATCTCCAGCTATAAAAAATTTAAACAATTTATGTTAAATTTAAATATTTTTTTTATTTAATAAACTTAGTAGAAATCTTATACATTGATAATAAAATAAATTATTTAGTTTTATAAAAGAAATAAATAAAAAATAAAATAATTTTAGTATATAAATTACAAATATAGCAGTGGGTTACGAAAGGTTTAAAATCTATTGAATTTATTTAAAATATCTTGAAACTAATTGTATTTTGTATAAATACTCTTCTGTATAAAAGAAAATTAAATTTTTATGCCCTGCATTATCCATTAAATGTACATAATCATTTTTTATTTCAGTTTAAGTATAAGTCTATGATTTATGTATGGAGCTACGTAAAGGAAGTAAGTAATATGTTTGCCAGACTTATATATAATTTGGCCCTTCAATACAATGAGGAAAATAAAAGTAAAATGAAAAAAAAAAAAACTGAAAAGATCCAGGATTGGTACAGGTTTACAAAATAAAATTAAAGCTCAAAATAATAATAGTCATATTACATTGGATTATCTAGTTATTAAATGCTGCTATAAAACAATTCATGAAAACAGAATCCGACAAGTATGTTTAGTCAGATATATATTGGAATTGGCTGCTATTAAATATTTGAAAAAAACAGTGGTTACATGAATTACGTCTAAAAGTAAAATTAATTCAGTTTTATCAAAACTTGAATACTTATCACTTTGAAAGTATGCACGTGCGTGCGCATCTACAATTAGACAGTTTTGTATAAATTTTACTAATTTATCATCTAACGTTTTTGTAAATTAGTATATACCATAAGCAACAATTATGAGACTTTTAAGACTGAAATTTATATATGTATATATATCGCACAACTTCAATAGTATGCTTAATTTTAATAGCATGCCATCGTTTTTTGAACGTGTACAGAATACGGGTATTATCATTAGATGATAGTAATTATCAGAGTAGTAAGAAAAGTCACAGCTTGAATTTTTCATTTTCCAGAATTTTGAGGCACCTGTAAGTATATAAAATAAAAATATATATACTTTTACTCAACAAAAGTATTTACAAAAATATTATGTCAGTCTAGATAAATATTAAAAGGACTGTTGTAAAGTGTATAAACTAGTGCCAACAAAATTTACATTTTTTTGAGAAGGAATATTGTCTACAATATCATTATTATTTTTGTTAGCAAAGACCTAAACTCTAGTCATATTTTTTATTTTACTAGTCAGCAATAAACGTACATCGTAATTCCAATTTCAGGTTGTAAGTACCCTTTGAAAATCACTCATTTTATTAATCACTTTTTTTAATTTTATATGAGAAGATCAAAAAATCGATTGTTAACTCAGATGACATGTTTAATTTCAAAAATATTAAATTTATTATAAACAAATATCTAGGTAAAGATAAAACTTTACTGTAATGAATTTTTATTTTTTGAAAAATAAAATGAATTAAAAAAAATTTTGACCTCATTTAGAAGACATCTTATGTTTAAAACACTTTTCTTTGATAAACTTTTATTTTTTTAATAAATATTTTTTTAATGCTTTTTATTTTACATAGAGTAGTTGATAAAAATTTAACACTTCATAATAACTTTATAAATGTTAGCCAAAACACCAATGTAAAATTCTTTTTCCTGTTATAATATGGTAAAACTATTACTGATTTTGAGATTAATCGAATTTTTGATTCTTTTCTCTTTATTTTTTTTTAACTTGAAAATAAAAAGAAATATTAGTTTAAGGCTTGGGACATTATCAAGATTTCCAACAAGGCATTTTTTAGATGCAAAATAAATACAATCTAAAGTAACCATGGGTATGATTTGAAAGAGATTTGATAACTAGTAATTAAATTACAGAAATTTTAAATTTAATTTTATAACTGAAATAAAGTGATAAATTATATTTTGTACAAATTTTTAAAGAGAGAGATATTAACTAGACTGTTAAAAAATATTTTATAGTTCAAAGTTTATACTTTTTTAATAAAAATAATAATTAATTCATAAATGTTAATTGAATATCTTTGTTCCTTTTTCATACATATTTACTTAAAATAAAAAATGATAACAAATAATTCATTTGATACTGAACTGACTGGTTAAGTAAAGATTCAACAACTAATCATTGCACACTTCAGAAAATAGATCCTTCTATAATCATGATAAGACTATAATAAGCTAAGAAAGACAGACTAAATATTATTTCTCCTTGTAGGCAGAAGTTAACATAAGACTAGGTATTATTTTTTAAGTTTCTTTATTCATTTTTGTATTTCAAGTTTGTAATAACGTTTTAAAAGTTTGCTAAATTGTATCACGAACTGTTATTAAAACTTCAAGTAAATTTTTGATACGGTTTAAGCACGCGCAATAAATTATTTGTAGAATATTAGACAAAATAAAAAGTTTGTAATTTATTTATGGATCTTATGATAATAAATTTCGTACGTTAGTTCAATTATACATATAGATAAAGTAGGCATTTTATAATTTAGATATTTGTTAGTTCTTATCAGACAATTGTGAGTTCTCTACATCATGATAACTTATCCAAGATAAATTGCGTTGTATCATTATATTAAATATAAGTAGTAGTTGCATTGGATTTTCAGTTATAGTCGCAACCCCGATGAATTATTTTTGACGCTGAGTAAGGAATTTTTATAACTAACAGAAAACATTTGGTAAACATTTTGTATTTTCTTAAAATCATTACATTAGATCGATTTATTTATTATCTTATTTTACCGACTGCCATTCAGAACACTGCTTTAATTCAATGATAATTTGAAAAAAAAGGCTTTTAAGTTTTTACATCATGTAATTGCGATTATTAGATGTGGTTCATCCACATAAAATAATGAATACTGTCGTTTCAAATGAAATAATATTATAGTTAAAAAAATGACGGCGAAAATTCAAATACTTGGTGCTATTGTGCTATTGACTGCAATCTTGGGATCGGTTGACGCAGTAGGCTTTCGCGGTTTTCACTACAAAGGGCTTAAAGAGCCGAAATGGATGGGACCTCGATTGGCCAGAGAAAAGTGGATCAATCAACCTGTGGATCATTTCAATCATCGCAATAATCTCACTTGGCAGATGGTATGTTCTTCTCGCTCGTATGGTGACAGCTGTTGGCCATATAAATACTTTTTAACAGAACAAATCCTTTGCTTATTATTTTACAAAAATCTATTTTGCTGTGCATATATTTTACGGATTTATTATTTTGAGCATAGAGGTATTACGAAGAAGACAAATATTTCAATGGATCCGGACCGATTCTTATAATGCTGGGTGGCGAGTGGGAGATAGCCCCCGGATTTTTACAATCTGGTGCGATGCACAACATTGGTTCGAAAAATGGAGCCTTGATGTTTTACACCGAGCATCGCTATTATGGAATCAGCAAACCAACCGAGTAAAATTAATTTAACAAAATTATAAGTTTCTGCTACTATCCCGCAATAATTGCGCAAATGATAGAAAAATTGTTCTGTTCGTTATTATAGAGACACTAGCGTGGAAAATATGCAATATCTAAACGTTGATCAAGCTTTAGCAGATATAGCTTACTTCATCGAAGAAAAAAAAGCTGAATATAATATTGAAAATGCAACGGTCGTTGTGTTTGGCGGTTCTTACGCAGGTAATGTGGCAGCTTGGGCTAGGCTTAAATATCCTCACTTGATTCAGGTAAATTTTGGTGTACTCACACGCGTTGTCTCGTCTTATAAATGAATAAGATTAAGAGCTTGATGTTAATTACATTTAGGGTGCAGTAGCTAGTAGTGCGCCGGTCTACGCCAAAGCAGATTTTTTTGGTAAATTATTTTCTGGATGGTTATCTTTTTTTGACTTTTAATTGCCGAGTATAATACGAACGAAAAATTTTCTTTACAGAATATTACGAAGTAGTAACAAGGGCGCTCAAACGTTATGATCCTAATTGCGTGACTGAAGTTGAATCGGCTTTTGATTATGCTGAAGAGTTGCTTGCCTCAGAGAATGGCTCTGCGAAAATCAAAGATCTCTTTAAGTAAATGAAAAATAACTCTTTATAAATTTAAATTTTTCTTTTCTTAAGTATAACATTATTTTACAATTTTCTTTTTCAATTCTAGTCTCTGTGACGCTCCAAATGTCAATTCAAGTAGTGATATAAGTTACTTTATGAATTACTTATCAGAAGTAAGCCCTTTAATTTATTAGTAAATTAATTAGTAAAATAAGGCTTATTTTTTTCATTTTTATGAAATTGTGCAGGTATTCGCATCTAATGTTCAGTACAATTCTGGAGTCGGAAGTAAAAGTAGCATCGGTGGAGTTTGTACGACTATGACGAACCGTAACGTCAGTTCTTCTATTGAGAGATTGGCTAATTTGATAGGCGGTAGATCCGGCCCATGTCGAAATCTTAGTTATTCCGACTTTATTGAAACGTTGCAGAATACCGAATATGGAGATATTAGTAACTACATTGCTTATTTTTAATATTAAAAAAATATATAATAATTTTCTTATTCTTTCATTTTACTAAATTAAAAATAAAGCAGTTTATTGTAAATATTATAAAAAAAAAATAAGCTTCTATTTCCTGAATTTGATTATTTTCTTTAACAAACTAATTGATATGCAACAGTGAGACAGTGGTTTTTCCAAACCTGCACCGAATACGGGTATTATCAAACAACAAACTCGACAAAATCCGCATTTGGAACATTGTTCAACGTTGACTTCTTCATCGACATGTGTACCGACATCTACGGCGAGTAGTAAGTTATGCGAGCCACGTATTTGTAACAAATAATAACGAAATAATCAAGCGACTTTCCTTATCTCCTTCCTTTCAATGATTGTAGTTACAAAAAAAGCTTGCTAGAGTCAGGAGTCAAACGAACAAATATCGTGTATGGTGGTAAACTCCCCGATGTTACAAATGTTGTTTTTGTCAATGGTGACGTGGACCCTTGGCATGCGCTATCTGTCCTAGAAGATCTTAACGAATCATCTCCTGCAATACTCATTTCGGGTAAATTATATTTTATAATTTTAAAAATTATAAATCCTGCGTTGCTCTTTTTTTTTATGTTTCTGCTTTGAATAGAATTATTTCATGTAAAATTTATTTCAAACTGTAAAAAATTTGATGACGTCAATTTTAGGCTCTTCTCATTGTCAAGATTTATACAACGACAGCAAAGATGATGTACCAGAATTGAAAGCAGCAAGAAAAAGGATACAAAAAATTGTAACCAAGTGGCTGAAAAATTAAATTACAGAATTAAATTATTTAAAAAATAAAAAATTGTCTGATTTATTGAAAAGTACTGTAATGTGAATTGAGCACAAACTAATTAATTCGAATAAAAAAATAAATATCTAACTAAATTCTAAAATTGTTGTCTTAATTTAATTGTTAAGTTGAAGAAAATTTAAGAATAAGGGTAATCAATTTATTCTTAACAATCAGAAAGAGAAAAATTCGCCTGATTGTATTGTTTGATAAGTAGCGGTTTCTAGTACGTAATTCATCTCGACCGCTTCATCAAAATACTCAAAAAATAGCATAACTACTATGCGATAAAAAAATCGTCCATAAATTGATAATGAATCGTTATTTCTTAATCAAATCTGCGTGAAAATATACTAACTTAAAAAACTGTCAATAATAAAATTCATTAACTTTGATATTGATTTGATTGTTTAAGTTATCATAACTTATCATTGCTCGTATTGAAAAATTTACCCTTCTTCTACCAATATTCAATCCTGATAAGATCTTAATAATAAGCTAGAAAAAATATAGATAATGACCTAATATTATTTCTTTGTATGTGATATTTTGATAAATTTTAGTCTGGTAGTAACTGTATTGCATTTCAATTTTTTAAAGTTTGATGACGAGTTGTATCAGAAAGCAGTAATTTTCAACACATTTTTTGAGTTGCAAAAAATATTTGTTTAATTAATTCATGTAAGAATTCAATTTTTCATTCATTCGTAAATTTTGATAATTTCTATGATCAAATTTATATAACAGTTCAATTACATATTGATAAGAGGACATTGTTCAATTGAGATGTTTGTGGTTTCGTATCAAGCGTTTCCGGTGATAACTTATCAATAATCGATTGAGTTATATAATATATTTATTTAATATAAATAGTAGTTGATTGAGTTTGCAGTTACAGTCGCCTTACCCACAACTTGTTTTAATTCTGTATAAAAAATATTTTAATTATCAAAAATATCATCGGGTAAGGCCTTTCTTATTTTTCTAATATTTCATTACATTGATTCACTTATTATTTCATCTTACTGATTTTATTATTTAATTAAATTCTTGACGAATTAATTGTTTCTATAATTTTTTAATTCTGCCAATCACTCATTAATACATCAAATTTTTATATCACGTAAATATACTGATCATTAAATTCAGTTTTTGTAAATAAATTCATATTTATAATTAAATTAAATCAAATACTTTCAATTAACAGAAAATGGAGATAAAGTTTCGAATACTTGGTGCATTTGCACTGCTGACAATTTTAGCATCAGTTGACGCATCAAGTTTTCTTGGCTGTAATGGGCCTAAAGAGCCAAAATCGACTGTACCTTTATATCCAAATGATTTGGGGATCGAACAGCCGTTAGATCATTTCAATATGTTTGATAAACGCACTTGGCGAATGGTATGTTATTTTTTTGCAGTTAACAATTTTTGATTCGTTACAATTACACATAGTTCTATTATCCGAGTCTTAATTTTGCATTAATTTACAAAAATATTATTTCGATAAATTTCGTGGCTTTATTAATTTATTTATAAATTTTAAATTTTTTATCGTAGAGATTTTACGAAGAAATTAGGTATTTCAATGGCTCTGGACCAATTCTGATAGAGTTGGGAGGCCGGGGTACATTTTCTGATACTGGTTTGCTATATGGATTAATGCATGACATTGGATCGAAAATTGGTGCCTTAATGTTCTCTACCGAACATCGTTTCTACGGTTACAGTAGACCAACCGAGTAAAATGAATTTAATTATTAAGATTTTTCTATGTCAATTGTGTGTATTATTTTGATAAAAATTAAAATAATTGTTTTGTTCGTTGTAGAGATCTTACTGTAAAAAACATGCGATATTTGAGTATCGATCAAACTTTAGCAGATATCGCTAATTTCATAAAAGTAAAAAAAGCTGAACGTAATATCGAAAATGCAAAGGTCATTGTTTTTGGCTGCGGTTACGCGGGAAATTTGGCAGCTTGGGCCAGACTTAAATATCCTCACTTGATTCAGGTAAATTTTAAGGCATACGTGCAAATTTATTTTATAAGTATAAAAAAGATTTAAAAATTTAACGTTATGTTTAGGGTGCAGTTGCTAGTGGTGCACCAGTCCAGGGAAAAGCCGATTTTTCCGGTAATTTTTTTTTCTTTATAGTCATCTTTCTTGATTTTTGATGCTGATTAAGTGCAATATCGAAATTTCTTAATTTAAATTTTTTCAGAATATTATGAAGAAGTAACGAAGATACTTGAACGTTACAATCCTGATTGCGCGGCAGAAGTTAAAATTGCTTTTAACCATACTGAAGCGTTGTTTTCCGCAGAAAATGGATCTACGATAATCCAAGCGATCTATAAGTAAATACTTATTCATCATAATAATTGTTGCTTTTTTCAATTTTGTTAAAATTATTTTCATTTTTATTTTTAGTTTCTGTGAACCTCTTGAAAATACAAGAACCAATGCAAGCTTTTTTATGAATTATTTAGCAAGCGTGAGTTTAAAATATTTTAATTTATTTAAATTGACTGATAAAGTAAAGCTTAATAATAATTTTATATTTTGTTATCATAACATTTTGCAGTATGTATTTGGTAAAACTGTAAAGGATAATTCTGGATTTGATAAAATTTGTGCAACAATGACCAATCGAACTTACAGCTCCCCTGTCGAGAGATTAGCTAACACGATAACTCATAAAGAATACGGATGCCGAGATTATAGATACAAAGACCACCTCGCAGAGGCTAATTTTACTGCCTGGTTACTGGGCACTTATCATGGTAATTATAGCATAAATTTTGCATTAAAATAAATTTGGTGCTTAAAAAATACAGTAATTCTAGATATTATAAGAAATACTTACTTTCTATTTCCGTTTTTGATGTATTTTTTAACAATTCTATTTATACGCAACAGATAGACATTTGTTATGGCAAGCTTGTACTGGATATGGACATTTCCAGACTGCCAACTCTACCAAATCTTTTGGATCATTATTTGATTTAGACTATTTTGTCAACGAATGCACTATAATTTTCGGCAAAGAGTAAGTTATGCGAGCCACATATTTTTAAGGTATTAAATGAGCAATTTATTTTTATTATCTTCATTTCAATAATTATAGCTTCAATAAGGACTTGGTAGAGTCACGTGTCAGGAAGCTAAACCTTGAATACGGAGGCAAAAATATCGATGTTACAAATGTTGTTTTCATCAATGGCGATGCAGACCCTTGGCATAGACTATCCGTCTTAGAAGATATTAACGAATCATCTCCTGCTATACTCATTCCTGGTAATATATATTTTATAATTTTGAAAATTATAAATTCTGCGTTGCTTTTTGTTTATTTTGCTTTAAATAAAACCATTTCTTTTAAAATGAATTAATCTATTACAAATCATAAAAAATTATATTATTTAATTTTTAGGAGGTCTTCATTGTGAAGATTTAAATGGTTTTGAAGAAAATGCTGCACCTGAGCTAAAAGAAGCCAGAGAAAGGATTCGCAAACTCGTATACAAATGGGCTCAGATTAAATTTTGATATTTTATGAAAAATAACAATTTGTCTCAATTATTTTAAAGTGCTTTAATGTGACTTAAGTACAAATAAATTCATTATAAATCAAAATATATTTATATAATCTATGATCTAATTTATTTTTGCCTAACTACTTATCATTAATAAGAATATAATCCTTAAATTCTAAATAATTTGTACAATTTGCCAATGAAAACGCGTGTCGCGTTACGATATTCTTATTAAAAAATCACATTAATTAAATAAATCCCCTTTCATAGAACTTTTGTGCTTATGGTCAAGAAAAATAATGTTAAATAAAAATAAAAAAAATACATATATTGTTGGAGGTGCGATACAAACCTCTCTTATAAAAAAATGTTGATTTAAAAAGTAAAAAATGTTCAATGCATCATTGTGTTGAATTTAATACAGTTAATAATGCATATTATGTATAAGTAAAATGATTCTAACACCTGTGCATCAGCTCAAAAAATAAGGCTGATTTTAGAGTGTACATATATAAGAGGACATGAATGCGTATAGTCACTCATACGCGCTATAAAGCGCTTAATCGATATAAATTCAAATCGCCCCGATACGTGTGTGCCGAGATGATATTGAATGATAAAAAATTACAGCTAACATAATAAAAGTAAATAGAAAAAAAGAGAGAGAGAGGGAAATAATGAGATCAGTCGACTTCAAGTTTTCTAAATGAACCGCAAATGCCATGCATCGTAGATTCGCCGCTTGTCGAGCTTGAACATGCGAAGCCTTGCTTCAGAGCTGACACTGCTCCTTCTCGCGCCTTCTCCGAGTACATTTCGGCGCGTACCTTCATCCGGTCGTGGGACAGCATTACCGGTCGCAGTTCCATCAATTCCTTGCGCCACGCGTCTGTGTTTTAGAAAAAAAAAAAAATCTTTTAGATAAAATTTGTCGATGTTGTTTCGCCAGAAAGCTATAATTAATTGACTATATTAAAAATCCAGTTTGCGTTTGAATAAAAAAAAAGAAAAAGAAAAAAAGAAAGGTCAAAGCCTCGAATTAGCAATATATATATATTATTATGATAATCGAGACGAGGGGCAACTGACCGATCATGTCCTTCATGGGTATGGTACCGCCATACTCCTTCGGCAGCATACTCGTATCCATTTTATTGTTCTTGGCGTCCTCGAGACTCGTGTAAATCCTAACGCGGCTGCGTATCTTCTCGGATATCAATGACATGCCAAAGTCCAATGCGAATTTGAGGGAAGGATGAGCGTTGATCGCATGTACCTCCTTGTGACGCATCGGCAGAGTTCTCTAAAATCAGCCAGACGAAAAACACACGTATACACACACGCGCTTTTGGTATATATGCAAAAAAAAGATTAATGTGTGTGTGTGTCGCGCGCGCACGCGGGCTCCGTGAATAAAATAATCCTATATATATCGTTTGGCCTTGAATTTACCAGTCGGGGGTTATTTCGAATCGCTCGCGTGTGTTTGTGCATGCTGCAGTAAAATAATATATCGAAACGAGTTTTTCCCATCTTCGTCGAGTGGTTAACGCGCCTTTATTTATATATATAAATTCCGGTTGGACGCGGTATTGTGGATAGAAAACAAAAGTGAATTTTTTTCTCCATCCGAGTCTTTATCACATCAAGTTTTTACTTTCGTTCTTTCCACTCGAAAACACGAATTTTATATCTTTTTAAAAAAAAGCTCTAATACAATTATTTTTTATTTAACAACAACAACAACAAGAACATAAATTCTGGTGATTGCCTTATTTTTCAATTCCTAAATTTATTACTCAACAATGAGCTCCTGTCAAATCTGACATCTGACATTTGACTATTTCAAAGCCCGTAACTAGTCCAAGGCACAAAATAAGAGTGGGTTGAAAAAAAAGCTTGGTCGCTCGAAATCGAAATATAGAAAAACAGCATATAGGTATAGGCATAGATTGGGAGAAAGTATAAATCTCGGTTCTTGCCGGTGCGTTGAATGAACGAGCGTCCTTTCCCTGCTCTTGAGATCTCTCGGCTCATTATGCTAACCGGCGGCGGCGGGCGGCGTGTCTCTGCTACCTACCTTGAAAAGTGAAATAGCGATCGCCCAGCTGACCCGATTTTATTCCTATCGAAATACAACGACGGCGACGAGGATGAGGATCGGGGAACGGAACAGCGACCCTCTCCGATCCCCTCTTTTTTTTATACCGGTCCCTCATCGAGTACAGGTAGTAAATAAAATAAAGGAGCAAAACCGGTTCCTCTCCTCCATCTCTCCTTCTTTCGCTCACATTTAACCGAAATTACGCGAATGGCCTTGAACGATGCGGTACTGCCGCGAGCATTTATAAAACTACAGCACACCACCACCATCACCAGCTCGCTATGACTCGGAGATATTCTATGAGATGCTGTAGAGAGCAAAGCTTATAGATATTGTATTATCGCGTTTGACATATATAATATAATAACAGCAGTAACAACTCTTATTCTTTATGGGACAGGGCCATCGAATTAGTGCTGCTTCTAAGCGCGACAAGGTCGAGGATATCAGAATCCGGCTTAATCCGAAAATAATCATTAGTCCTATTTCTTCGGTTCAAGGTTCTACATGTGAAATTGAAAAATGAAAAATAAAAATCATTATTACTTACCTCGCCGTTCTTTACAATGCGCACTGCCTCTTTAGGCGTAAAAAGAGTGAGGTGGGGAAAGCTTACGCCTGCTCCATCCGCAAAGTGAACGAAGCCGCGCACCTGGCTCTCCTCGTCCTCCATAAGGGCCTCGTACGTGATCGCGTGAATTTTGCACATGTCGGCGTTTGTGAATTTGTATGGATCGAAAACACCTGAAATAAAGGAGGTCAATCGCGGATTAGTGACCATTTACTCTAAATTGTGTTAAATAAATAATACATAACTTTGTCGAATGATGTGACTATCCGGGGTCACTTTACAAGGTGAAGAGATATATTACAAGCGAATCGCAAGTGAAGGAGAAAAGAGTAAAGGGAAGATGATGACGAAATTAATTGAAAAAGTAAGAATTAGATAATGCATATTGCGCGACATGCAATAATAAGCTTGAGAGATAAGCTTATGCCGATCTCTCAAATCGATTATCAACTTGACGCAACAAAGTTTGCTGGGGAAGCAGGTAAAGTTACGTCAGTTTCTGTATGCGTACTTATGTCTTCGTTGCAAATACAATTTTGTGCAAGATATACAAACACACAGGGAAAAAGGTGAAACGAATAATCAGTCATGTTCTGCTGTGTTGATAATGTATAATTGTGCAGCAACGATGACTTTTGCTTTAATTTAAAAAAAAAATTTTCAATTCTTTTTTTTTGGGGAAATCACGGTAGGTTCGAATCTTTTTACCAGGTTTTGCGACTACTACGCGGCGGCCTTTATGATCACGGCCGGGTACAGCGAAGATATATCTGGAACAGAAAAATAATGGATTAGCATGTTTTGATTTTTCGTTTTCTTCATATTAGCCAGGTGCGAATAAAATGTTTTCCTCGATTTATTTTTTCTTTTTTTTTTTCTGTGATCAATAAAACGAAATGTGATTCAGATCAATAAAAAGAGTAGTAATCAACGATATATAAAAAAAAAATTATTCATTTTATTTACCCTAATCTCAATAGTTCTTCCATATTAGGTTCGGTAATGTCGAGTTTATGAAAAGCTGGATGATAAACTTGACGCAGAAGAAGATATCGCTCGATGGCTTCCTCAGCCATAGGTACATTAAATTTTTTGCAGCGTAAAAACTTTAGCAAGAATCGAGCATCTGGAAAAATTATGATTCATAATAATAAAAATCGGACGAAAAAGAAGAAGCTTATAAAAAGTATCAAACAAAAAACGACGAATTTAAAGGAAAACATTGGCTTAAAAAGCTGATTAATTACTTTATGCAAATAACGTTAACTTGTATTATAACTGACTAATATATTTATACGCTTCAAGTTATTCAATATAAACCACGATAAAAGTAGTTCCAAGAAGAAACTATCACAGTCTCATTATATTTTATTAGATACACTCGACGTTAATAAAATCATAAATGAAAAGAAAGAAAAAAGCAAGATTATATGATCTGCCAATATAAAACTGTAATTCATACCCATTCTGCAGTTCTCAATGCGAGGATTAAGCTTGATCCAATTTCTAACTTGATCCAGCGCCTGATCGCGAGTGTTCTTATCTTCCCTGAGCTCGTCCTTTGCCATCTTTTGGGTATCCTCCGACAAAGGACACTCGTAGACATCCTCCTCCGTAACGTACTCCACGGCACCCATTTTTAGAACAATTTTATTCTAGCTCTTCAAAATTAAGATTTAACTACTGAAAACAACGACAGCAACAAATCGATATTTATAGGAAAAAGTTGATATATCAGCTGTTTTTTGTTATCATCAGGTGAATTTAAATCCGGACCAGGAAAAACACGATGAATAAGCATGGATGTGTATGTATGGTAATCGACGAATTCGACGAAATGAGACGTCGATCAAAAATGCGCGGTAGTAGCTGGTAATTGTATGCGTGACGCAGGATGGATGAGCAGGTGATTGGACTTGGGGATTTACAGTGTGTGATAGTGTAGCCTGGTGTTGTTGGCTAGTAGGAGTAGATAAGCATGCGGATTTAACTATGTCACCGTTTCCTTTACATCAAGGGCGAATGAAAATTTGCTTTTACGTCAGTCCTGTGTTTATTTCTTAGCGTTGCAGTAGACATGTTGACAACGTCTTCTTGTTTTTATGACTTTACAATCTAAGATCGGTAAGGTATTTTGAATAATCGCGCTACACATAACACATGGAAATCAACACGGTTCGATTTAATTTACGATCGAATACATCGATATATGCCTATTACCACGTAGACACCACGCGAGAGGAGCCTAAAACATCGAAAATCTATCTACCTACTTATAAAGTGTGTAGTATGACTGAGACTATAGTAGACGTTATCGCACGTGCAGTGTGTATAATATCTATTACATCAGCAAATATAAGTAAGTCCAACAGCAGCAGCAATATATAAGACATAATACATTTTTTGGATATCATTGCGGGGCAAAAACGCGCTAACGCCAGCCAAGCCGTGAGAATGACATAACTTTAATATTATTGAGAGGCAATATATATAGATATATAGGTAAATATATATACAACACAGAGACGGTTCTCTCGTGCGGCGCACTCCTGGCCTCCTTCGACGACCAAACTTTCACCGAGACCGTATACCGCGCGCGCGCGCGAGTAGGTATATAGAGTCAGACGTAAATTGCATAACACCGAATAACACCGAAGCCTATCCTATATAGCAATAGCAAGCAGCCGGCAAGCGGTTGTTCACCCATATCTTTTTGTTCTCTGACTCAGCTGCTGCTGCTATGCTGTGCCAGCTTCTTGGTCCCGACCCTTCTTATGTAACACTACTCCACCACCTCCACCTTCTATCCTATATATATTATCGTGCCTACAACATACTGAATAAGCTATATAGGATACCGATGCTCTTGCTGCTGCTGTTACTACTGATTCTATAGATGACTGTATAAGGTGAAGCTATACGGCACGTGTCCATGAAGAGAGGCAAGGACGTATGGAAATGATTGTGCCACGCATTATATACATATTTTTTTTTAATATCACCCAGCACTCTATAAGTATACTATTATAAACGAGATACCCATAATAAAAATATTTTTTGATTTTTATTTTCCATTTATTGACCTTCTGCTAAATGATATTTAATGTTGATGATGATGATGATGATTCGGTTAAGTACCATCATCGCGGGGCGCTCCTTAAACTCTTTGAAAGTGTGTGTGTGTGTGTGTACCCGGTAGCGATGATGAAATTTTTCTTATGTATGTTTATATATGTACCTTATTTGTGCGCTTTTTTTTGTACAGCTATATAAGTATCAAAAACGCGCTTGCGCATGCAATACTAAAGTGTATTCAGTAGTTTTTTTTTTACTTCATCCCAATTAAAATGTAACGTTAAAAACCGATTGAATTTATATTCGATATTATCCGAATTATTATTGATGAAAACTTGTTTTATTGCTTTGTTTACCTTGGTTGGTTGGTTGATTGCTTCCTTTTAGCGATCATTTAGGATTCAATTTTTAACAAAATTTATTAATTGACTTTTAGATTGTAAGCTGATCTACGTTTTAATTATCAAAGATAAGCAGAAAATTTTGAAAAATTTAATATCGACAAAATACCTATAATTTATTCAATTTAATATAAATTTAATACAGTATAATATACATACATAAAATAGTTATTTTCGTAACAAGGGCGCAAAAGGCGTCATTCCCGCACGAGTTGTGATCACCACGCACGAGTCATCGGTGAAGCCGCACGAGTGTGC
>JAPYZE010000513.1:0-67413 GCA_030522805.1 Leptomastidea abnormis
GATACTTTTTAGGAATCCTCGATACTCCAGCATCGAATACTTTTGGTTTACTCGATTATTTTACTTGGATACTTTTTTCGAGTATCGCCCATCCCTACTATATAGGTATAATCGCCCTCGCTTTCCCTCCTCTATATATACTTGCAAGTGTTGCACGAGACTAACTGTCTGATACGCGCGTGACTATATTATGTGAAAGCTATAAGGTATAACTTTTTAAGCGATTGTAGAGTTTTCGATTTTTTTTAAGTTATCAGTTTTAATTTATAAAAAGCTTGCAGTTTCCATTTACAAAATAAAAAAAAGCTTTCGAATGATTTTTTGAAATAAATCAAACGTTCTATTGAAACAATTGTTGCTTATATTTAAATTAAATTCAAATCGACCGATAGAACACATTATAGAGCTTTTTCCGTCATCTTGGAAAGTTTAAAAGATAAGAAATAACGACGCGGACGTCATTTACAAGCGATATATAAAAGTATTTTAAAAAAAACATTTGACCGCATCATGACAAACGTTTAAATAATAATCATCTATTACGTCTGACTATCGTTACTTTGCATAATTTTGCGCATTCGCTATTTCTAAATTCATCAATATTTTATATAACGACCTAGACCCATTTGACTGATCGCAAAACAGCATGTTATGTATGAACATTACCATTGTAAGATCGAACTTAAATATGTACAAGCATCGATCTTACAAAAATCGATTGTATATCGACAAGTAGTTACTAAAAAAAAATAATAATAAACTTACCGGTAAGATAGTTTCGCAATTTTCTCAAATTGATGTAACATGTGTATCGCATTCGTAATTCTAAAATAAAGCTTGCGTATAGCAATCCAACTTACTTACCCAAAAATTTAAGATCAGCTGATGAAAATTAATTATTAGATCGCTAGAACTGATTAGATCGCAGACGTTGCAATTAGCAGTAGCTAATTTCGCGAATTCACGTTTATGCATTTTTCGGATGCACCGCGCGCACTAAATAAAACACAACAAAGTCGCGACCGGTGGATTAAAACGAATAAAAAGAGCAGCAGCCTGCAATAATGTATAGCAGTATTATACTTACATATTCAGACCCACATGCGTGTAAACTACCGTACGGTTGGCAGCTCCGCCGGCAGTGCAGTTTCTCTCTCACGTAAAATAACCGTGAGAAAGAAAGAGAAAGATAGTACGAATGAGAGAGAGAGAGAGAGAGAGAGGGGGAAGAGAGGAGTTTATGCCTGCTGCTACGACGATGCCACAATAATAATAAGGCGCGCGTCCGGGAAACTGCCGCGTCGGCGATTCTCTTATAGTACCCCTTTTTTTTGCAAAACTGCATACGCTGCATAACATATTGTACTGCAACCGGTAGATCAGCTGTTGATTTTTTTCTTTCATCCAGAACATTATGGATCAGGAATTTGTGAATTATACGTGGGTGTGAGAAGTTGATTATCAGTTTACATATACCGAATGAGGGAAGTTGACATAGCTAGGCTCGCGGATGCAGCCTTTCCAGCTTCCAAAGACTACTACGACGAAGACGACGACAACGAGCTCCTGACGACGCGAGATCTGGATTTCTGCTCTAAGCCAGCAGCTGTGACAGCTTGTAATACGTCGTAGAAGACATTAACGTTTTGGCTGCTAGTATTGTTGGTTTTTAAAGTTAGATAGAATTGAAACTAAGATTTTGAAGTTACATGGGTACCAGAGGAATGAGCATTGACAGTATGAGGGTTGGTGGAGGACGATGTCCTCCGCTTTTGGTCGGTGGCCTCCTTATTGCTTGTATTATGATGGTCTGCAATTGGTGGACACTTTCCTCTACGAATCTTGAACTCCTGCGACAGATAGATGAACTCAATGAGCAGATTAAAATAAGGTAAGCGAAAGAGTGAGACTTGATAATTTTTTAAGTATACAATTTTCATGATTCTTGAGTTTATGAAAGTGTTTGCTTTTTGTTTTAGCGTGGAGGAGAGAGATCAGTGTGTGACTCTGAAAGAAAATACTGAGAAACAATTGAAAAGCTCGCAAGACGATGCTAAATTATCCCATGTTAAATTATCCCAAGTTGAAGATACTTTGACTACTTGTAATCAAGAACTCAAGTCCTATCAACAGATGGACGTAACTAAGACTGCTACTTTAGAGGCATTGAGAATGGATAAAAATACCATATCTGCCAGATTAAATACTAAAATTGAAGAAGTTAAAAAGCTTGAAGATGAGTTAAGCGAGGCAAGTTTTATTTGTTTTGATTTATTAAATTAAAGCTCTTTTTATTGTTTTTTATATTGAATGTTTCTTTTTATTTAGGTGAAAGAAGAATTAGATAAAGCTAAATTATCAATTAATGCACCAGCACAGAAAAAGATTCCATCAATGCCAATCGGTAAGTTTTTATTTTATATATTATTATAAGAAAAGTACAAATCTCAAAATATTTTGTGGACTCAGCTAATCTAGCAAGGGACAAGGCTACAAGCATTCCCCAATTGGGACCAGTTAGAAAGTCAGCGGTTGAAATTTCTATAGGAGGACAGAAAGGCATACAATACCATGGTATTCCTATATTGCCAGGGGATCCACCTGGTGCAGTGCGCCTGGCTCCTCGCTTTTCTGTCACAAAGTTAAAACGTTAGCTTTTTCATATACACCATTTATAAGACAAATTCTCATTTTTATAATAAACTATTTGTGAGAATTTTATATTTCTAGTTTTTCTAGTTTTTTTATATCGCATTAGATATTTCAATCTTTAGTTATCATTGTGAAATTCAAATATATACAGAAATTCAATTTCATTTGATCTCTTAATCCATGGTTTTGGTTCTATAATACGATTATCAAGATGCTGAGTAAAAATATGGCTAACAAATTTTAGCTGGGATATTCTATTTTCACTTCATTTAGATTCAAATTTATAAAAAAGCAATTGAAAGACATCATTATAAATTTATTAATTAACTAACATTATATTCATAAATTAATTTGTTTAAACTCAAAAAATTTAGAAAATACATTATTTTTAGCTCGTCTCTTGGAAAAGCATGATAATAAAAGTGTGAATAATGGAGATAATGTTAAAGAAAATGCAGCAAATTCACTCAATAATAAAACTATTAATATAAGTGGGAATCAAGGACCGGTTCCGCAAATGAATGCTCCACCTAATGCAGCAAATGTCGATCTCCAACAAGATATTCAAGATAAGGATAATAGTAATGCCAGAGGTAAATATTTATAATTTGTTTTAGTCTAAAAAAATACTATATTAATTTAATTTTTTTCAGAAGACAATGCTGCAGAAGTCCATGATGGAGCTAATGCAGCTGATCCAGAATTTAATTTTATACCTGATGTGAAGCGACGTGATATTGAAAAGAAATAAGTTGTGAAGACACGAAGCATCAAAGGACTTTTTTTGTTTAAGAAGTATTGTAAGACTTTTTTTCTTAAGTTATGTAGGATAAATATTATTAATTAGTTAACAAGTCAATTACTCACGTCGCACAAAGTGCAATCAAAAATAATTGTGAATATATTAGTTGGGCTATTTAAGCCGCGTGAATTATTTAAAAATACTATGAAGCAATGATGTAATGTATAAAAGAATGATTAAGTCGATTTTATTGAAAATTTAATATGTTAAGTGATACATAAGAATGTTCATAATACATTTTTTACTCTCTGCATGTCGTGTAAATTAGAGCGAGGTTCACTGTTATCTTTTAAAATAAGGTAGAAATAAATGTACACTAAGAATTTTATATATGTCTTCCTTTTATGTTTCTTCTGTTGCAATGGTATTAACACAAAAATCAATCTTTACAAATTTACACACGCCTGTGCCTAAGTTCTAAAGTCTAAAAGGTTGTTCCCATGAATGGTACAATGATTATTGCTTACATTTTTTTTTTTATGAATAAGTCGCTAGGTTCTTAAAATGGCCTTTGATTCGTTACAATAATTAGGCAGCTGAACGTGGAATATTTTACTACCATTGCTACCATAAGAGCGGTGTCATATTGTCAATACATAATAGCTCATTTGCATTCACTAATACTAAATGTTAGAAATTTAATTTACGGAACTTATCCATAAATTTATTCCACTAAGCCATTTGTTCTCTTTGAAAACGGAACTTTATTCCACAAATGTTGTGCTCCTCAATTTTTCTAATAAAATCTTTTCTTTTTTCATAAACTATTCATACATCAATTAACATTAACGATGCATAATTTATATATTAAAATATATTTTACATAAAACATAATCACTCAAAAATTAGTTTCATAATATAATATACTTAATTTATTAAATTACAAAAATTCATATAAAAATTACTCTTTCAAAATTTCACTATCTACGTCTTTTGAATTAAATAAATGTAAATTTATAACAGTAACAGTAAAGCATTAATTAATAAAAAAAAAAAAACTATCAATAAATATATATAATATATATAGTCATCTTAAATCAGTAAAAAATATCAGTACAAAATTGTTCTTTGGCTATTGGAAGAAAATTAAAGAAGAAGGTTGATTGTTTCTTAAGCAATCATAAAGCAGATAAATCGTTAATTTTCGGGTTGTTAAACTGAAAAAAATGCAATTTTCGACTAGGTAACGTTAAGTAGCGACTAGATACGATTATTAATGTGGTCTATAAATTACCAACGGTTTGATTGCTGCGCTTTCGTAGTATATTTATGCGAGGCGCATTTTTTGGTGATCTACAAAATATAAAGGATTCCTAAAATCTTGATTTCAAGTATACATACATACGCGCTATTTTGTAAAGGCCGTTTCTTCGGACGAGGTCACAATTTACCAGTACTAAATTCTAGGTGGTTGAAACATCCTCTAGCAAAAAATACTTTCTGGTTTGTTTCATCCTTCGTGAGTGTATATATAAGTGTATGCATGTGTGTTTGTGTAAAAAATTTCATAAAATAATTCTCGAGCCCTTCTCGATGTTTTCTTTTTTTTTTCGTTCTTCCAGAACGATTTAGTACGCAATGACTCGTATAAAAAGAAAAGAAATCACTAAGATTTCTAGCACCCTGAGTCACCTTATCTTTCAACGTAGATTATTTTAATCAACGTTTCATTTTTTTTTTTATATCCCTAACAAATCTGTTTCACCTTTGATTATACCAATAACTTGGCAAACTTACCAGTGTCTTCTCTCGCAGCCTTTTGGCTTTAAAAATCTGTAAAACACTCTCAACGTCAATATTTGATTCTGCAAATATATATATAAGAAGATTTTGGCGCCTGCACCTCTACGACATATTTATCTCCGATTCTCATCATCCAGGATTACAAGAATCTATAGATATTTGGGAACTTTTTCTTCAGGGTGAGCGCGGAACCTGTATAAGTCTACGCCTACGGAAGACAAACGCGAAGATAGATCTTAGCCAACGCCAACGTGAAAAACGCCGAGGTACAGGTTGAACCCGTTCTTTGGCGCGTATCTGTCGTACCAAGGAATGAAAGGCGTCGTCGATGAATTGTCGATAGGCCGCTGATGTCTCGAAGAACGGGCAGCCCAGATGATCCGAAAGAGTCTTGCCTTCTTCTGTGCTGACCTGCAAGAACTCAAATTTAGTATGAGACATAATTATCGTTGAATAATTGTCATAAAGTTCATTGAATCTCACCTCTCGAAGATCTTGCAAGTCGCATTTGTTGCCAACAAGTACCATTGGTATGTCTTCGTTTGCTCGGAGTCGCATTATGGAATTACGATATTCAAGCACCTCTTGAAAGCTATGCCGATCCGTTACCGAGTAGCAGATCATGAAACCCTCGCCACAGCGCATGTATTGTTCTCGCATTGCTGTAAATTCGATTTGACCTGCTGTGTCTAGGATATCGAGTTGGGCTGCTTCACCGTCTATTACGGCCTGCTGCTGATACGAGTCCTCTGAAATTTGGGAGAAAAATAAGATTTATGAAATAAGTGAAGGAATTATTAATTAATAGATTTGCAATTTTTACTTACCGATTGTCGGATCGTGATCGGCTAAAAAACTGTGGCTTACAAATTGCAAAGTTATTGCTAAAATAATAAGAAAAAATGATTATTGATAAGTGTATTGAAGCTGGGATATTTTATTGTTTATTAAAACAAATTATACATACCTGATTTTCCAACGCCTCCTTCGCCAAGTACGACTATCTTGTAAACCCTTACTCCTCGTCTTGTCGTTGCGGTTACTGAAGTCGACTGCACCGTTATGTCGCTTTTTATTTCTGAGGCCTATAAATTTTTTTTTTATATTTTTTATTACAATGAAATATATTAATATCAACAATCAATATCGTCATTAAATAAACAAATAAGTAAATAAAAAATAATAAAAAAATTATTTAAAATCTCGTAATTGCAATAATAACATAGAACACTAAAAGCTGTTATTATACGAAATAAAAAAGCGAGAAAAAAAAATATCGATAATTATAGCCTTGAAGTATATCTTTGTAATTTCGGCAGTAATTGGAGTAACCAATAAGTGACATTAAAAAGAATCCAATAACAATCAAAGCCAATTAAACTCAATTAAAATTGCGAACATTCCAAACGGTATAATAACTATATACATTCGAGCCCACTGACCTTACAAACATAAACACACATACACACACCCACGACTAATAAGCCAACTCATCCCAAAAATATATAATAATATCCGAAAAAATGTAATTAAAATCGACATACCAGATGTGGAGCAGGTACGCTCCGATCAAGCAATACAGCAGCATCCGTCATTATAATAATATCTGTATATCTCAGCTTGATCTCTTCAACAATAGAAGGATCTAGGTCGAGAAGACAAGTCTTCAAAACCGTAGCTTGAAGTGCCAGGATTAATGTCAAGGATGAGTAGGCAGTCGAACAATTGTAGAACCTCTTCCTCGTCATCCTCGTCATCTAGACACCTACTGGTATCGTCCGAATAATGTTGGTGTCCAGATCCTTCAGCCATACTGTCAAATTATGAAGACTCTTCAACCACTTCTTCACAAAGTTCGCAGCTATGCATACACCGGGTCAGCAGCGATGATGATGATATATAAAACAGAGTTATAGTAGTAGGTAGATAATGAATATGGACTCGCGTACCTATAGTTATATTATTTCTTTTTTCGCTTCGTTGCACGTGGACTCGGCCGGCCGAGGAGGCATATAATAATATACGCCTCCACTCCGGCGTGCGGCTGCAGCCGACCGAGACTATTATCACCGAGGCTATGCCTTATGTCTTTGCTTTATCTCTGATGCTCCGCGTATTATGTGTGCTTATTGCTATCATCGCCTGACTGTCCTGCTATGAGCGGAGCGGATGACTCCAAGAGCAGACGACGACAAAATAGAACTCCCTTTCCACCCCCCCCCCCCTTCATACTATGTAGAGCCGACGTCAACGCTGCGTGGTGGTAAAAAAACGAACATACGGATTGATGCGTAAATCCGACGTAAACATAAACACATGGAAAAAGTTAATGTTTAATGAATGTTAAAAATAATCAATAGCGGTGTTTTAAACAATTCGAGAAGTTTAATAACATAAACTTAAGCTGTATAAATTACGTTCATGTTGCCTAGCCTATTAAAAAAGTAAATTTTGGTTTCTATTATTGCAAAAAATTAATTTAATTGCATTGTAGGACTTTTTACAAAAAAATTGATATAATGGAATTAACTAACGGCTATATACAGTTTTACAATGGAATTAACAAAGCGGCATTAAGATACGGAAAATTTAAGACGTTTGACGAAAAAGAAGAACAACAATATACAGGTTAAAATTTTCATTTGTATATAAATGTATAGAGCCTTTACATTATTTCACTTAAAATTAGTTTTCTAAATTCTTATATAGTAATATTTAAGTGTTTTATTAGCTAATTGATCAATTTTCTACCAAATAATAACAATCCAAATTAAATATTTTTTTAAACTAATTTTGTCTAGGTGTAGAGTTAGAAGCTCAGATATCATCAATAGCAAATCTGAATGGTAATGAATACCAGAAAGCAAAACATCTTTTTCATGAACGAATGATAAAAAACAATTATGTTCCATTATCACCTAATTTATTTGAAATATTAACATCAAATTCTGATAAGCAGGTTTCACTTTCATACAAAGATTTGGTACATAACCAGGAAATTATAGTTAAATTTTGTTTATTTTCTGATGTGACTAAGATAAGTTTTTTGGTAAATGATTTTCATTCACATGTTACTTATTTTTAAATACCATATTTATTTATTTGCATTCTACTAATTCTGTCATCTAGCCTCTTTTAATATTGACATTAATTATTTAATTTTTTGTTTTTTAGCGACCTTATAGTAATACAGCGGCAGGTTTATATATCGATTTTTTTTACAGATTGGATAAGAATGATGAAAAAAATCTGATACGATTATTAAAAAAAATTGATACACTGATATTTAATATGTAAGTAAATTTCTTACATTATTAATTAAATGTAAAACATCAGTTTCTTTATAATTTTTATTTGCTTAATTAACCACATTAATGCTATACATAATGTACAACTTTTTCAAATTCATTTGTTTTCTCTCAATATACTTGTTTCTTTATTTTACTTGGAGTATGAAATAAACTACCTTAAAAAAATAGTACAGCTCCCAAATCATTTTACTTGCAAAAAATTTAACTTTTGCATTCTTATTAACTAATTATTAGTTTTATATACTTTTGTGTATAATATGTAGTTTAATTTAAATATTATGTCATAATTGCTTTGTGATCAAATCAATTTTCACTTTCTAATATTGCAATTGAATTTAGCTTGTATTTGTTATTTAATGCATAAATAAGTAAATAAATTTCGAACTCTTTAGCAGGCAAAAAAAGCCGTTTATGCCAAAGGATAATCATATGCAGAATCAGAATCATCAACAGCTGGTTAAAAGTGAGATTAAAAGTGAAATTGATAGTGATGACGAAGATCCGTATTGAAATTTTATGATGTAAAATACAAGTGACTTTCACACATTTTTTATATGTTTTGTAAGGTTTAATAAAATCTAATGATTATTGTAATCTCATTTTAACATTTTCTTTAATACCTAAAGTAATATTTCAAAATTTGAGATTTGTATTTATTATTCCTATGATTCCATATACTGCGCTATATACAAGAGTTTGGTTTGTAAATTTGTTCCCTTCTTCACTTTCTCATTAAATTTTTTGCTATTTATCTCGCGATTCAGCGAATGACTCCGAGAGCTGACAATGACCAAATAGAACTCCCTTTTCATCTCCGCCACTCATTGCCACTCTTGTTAAATTGAATGGTTTTTTAATTTTTTGGATTGAATGGTTTATTTATCATTGTGGAGTCGACATGAACGCTGCGTGGCGTAGTGGTGAAAAAACGAAACCGATAGATGCGCACAATTCGACGTAAACATAAACTCATGGAAAAAGTTGAAAAAAAATATTAAAATAATTGTATATCAAGTACTGTAAAATCATTATATTAATTTTAATAAAAAGCTAAATTGCTTTTTACAGTAAATGAAAGTGTTAAAATTTAAAAATTACAGATCTAACTGTGCACGGAAGTCTGTAGTTTATAGTTTTAAATAATTTTTTGTGTGTAATAAATGTTAAAAATAATTAATAGCGATGTTTTAAACAATTCAAGTAGATTAATAATATAATTTTAAGCGGTATATAGTGCACGTTATCTAGACTATCAAAAAAATTAATTTTGCTTTTTACTATTGCAAAAAAATTAATTTATAATTTTACAAAAAAAATTAATATGTTGTCAAAACGTGAATACGAAATACAGTTTTACAATGATGTTAACAAAGCGGCATTAAGATACGGAAAATTTAAGACGTTTGACGAAGAAGAAGAACAACAATATACAGGTTAAAATTTTCATTTGCATATAAATGTAGAGCCTTTCCATTATTTCACTTAAAATTAGTTTTCTTAATATTTTAGATACTAATATTCAAGTGTTTCATTAGCTTATTACTTAATTTTCTACCAAATAATAACAATCCAAATTAAATATTTTTTTTAATTAATTTTGTGTAGGTGCAGAGTTAGCAGCTCAGATATCATCAATAGCAAATCTGAATGGTAATGAATACCAGAAAGCAAAACATCTTTTTCATGAACGAATGATAAAAAACAAATATGTTCCATCATCACCTAATTTATTTAAAATATTAACATCAAGAAATTCTTGGGAGACTGTTTCATACCAAGATTTGGTACATAACCAGAAAATTAGAATCACATTTCATTTTCTTTTTGATGCAAGCTTGATAATCTTTAAGGTAAATAATATTTATTTACATTTTACTTATTTTTAAATACTATATTTATTTATTTATTGAAAACAATATGCAAGCCAAGGCTCTTTTAAAATATATAAATATTTACATTTATAATTTTTAATTTTATACTACTTTAAGTTGCAAATTGCGAGAGTAGATTACAAGACTTGGCATTCTACTGATTTGTCCATTATACTTATTTTGATATTTACATTAATTATTTATTTATTTATTTTATTGTTTTTAGCGACCTTATAGTGGTGCAGGCATAAGTTTATGGATAGCTAAAAAGCAAATAGATTTTTTTAACAGCTCAGATAAAAATACTGAAAAAGATCTGATAAGATTATTAAAAAAAATTGATACAATGATATTTGATTCGTAAGTAAATTTCTTACATTAGTAATTAAATAAAAAAAAATTAGTTTCTTTATAAATTCTTTATTCCTTAATCAATCAGGTTAATTCTACATGATGCACAACTTTTTTTGAATTCATTAATTTTCTCTCAATTTATTTGTTTCTTCATCGGACTATGGCATAAACTACCTTAAAAAATATCATAGCTCTCAAATTATTTTACTTACAAAAAATTTAACTCGTATCTTCTAATATACTTTAGTTTGATTTAAACATTATGGCATAATTGCTCTGCGATCAAATCAATTCTTACTTTCTAATATTGCAATTGAATTTAGTTTGTATCTGCTATTTAATGCATAAATAAGTAAATTAATTTCATGCTCTTTTGCAGACAAAAAAAGCAGTATATGCCAAAGAAGAGGTTAATGCCAAAGGATAATCATATGCAGAATCAGAATCATCAACAGCTAGTTAAAAGTGAGATTAAAACTGAGATTAAAAGTGAGATTGAAAGTGATGAAGATCTGTATTAAAATTTTATGATGTAAAATATAAGTGACTTTCAGCCATTTTTTATATGTACATTGTAAAGCTTAATAAAATCTAATAATTATTGTAATCTCATTTTAAAATTTTCTTTAATATCTAAAATAATATTTAAAATTTTGAAATTTACTGCTATAGGAGTGTACGGTTGGTAAATTGGTTCCCTTCCTTACTATTCTTATCTTTTCTGCTATATTTATCTCACGAGTATCAGCTGACAGCCGGGACAACGCGAGTGTATAGAGAGATATAGACGTTCCATCCATTATTACTCACTGTACGCGAATTCTCAAAATGCTCATTTTGTTGTCGATGTCTTTAATAATAAAAACAGTTCAGGAATTTAAAAGGTCAGCGTACTGACAGTCAATGCCATCTTGTTAAAGAGGAATAAACTGTGTTTATATACAATATATGTTAGACTTATCTTATCCACACTGAGACAAGCTTTGCGATCTTAAAATTGTGTGTATAAAGCCGTGTAATTGGGCATGTAATCGGACTTGCTGTTTTCTTGACTTATCAATCCAACAACAACAACATTAACTGGGTCAGCAAAAACTTCACTCTGCGTTGTCCAAGCTTTGTGCCGTTCTTGACTCATCATTGGCGGATACTCGAGTGTGTGTTTTGTGTGACTCTTTGTATGTGTGATTCCATTGTGTAGAAGGAGGCTATTACTGTTGTCTCTCATCAGTACAGCAAGCTGAGTGGGCTTGCCAAGTCAAACGGGCATAGATGAGGAGACCCGGACTGCATGGCGAATGCTGGCGCGACGCCCGGTGCTGTCAGCAGCACTGCAATCATTACTGAGCCTGCCAATCTCACTGGTCAGCAAGCCGGTGTTTGGTCAGGATGGGAAGGACTTGGAGATCGAGAAATCGTTCGCGAGGCATCGGCAAAAGGAACCCACATAGAGCTGGCTTACAGGTTCTTAGAGCGCAGAAGACACTGCTCGCAGCAAGAGGCCAGGACATACTTTGCCAACGAAGTTGAGATCTGGGTTACTGGATTACTTAAAAAGAAGCAGATACACAGAGCTTCTCATATATTGAATAATGTTGTAAGTGTATTTTAGGATCAGGGAAGGTGAACGTTTGTAGTAATTAGTATAGTAGTAATTCAATAAGTGTGTTGTTTTGCTTTTTTTAAGGGGAAAGTTCCTGCTGAGTATATCAAAGGATTTTGTTTGAAGTGCAAAGAGCCAGTGTTAAGGGATTACCTGGCTGAGCATGTAAAGTTATCGTTGAGCGATGAAGAAAAGAAAGACTGGGAGCTTCTAAAGCTCATTGCTAAGCATGAAGAGATACTTCAGTAAGTTAACTTTTTGTCCTTTCTATTAAAGAAAAATTGTTAATATAATTAATTATAAATTTTATATATCTACAGGCTTAAAAATGAACTGATCTCACACAAGTGCCTTGAAGAAATTATAAATTTGCCACAAAGTATTAAAGATGCACTTTATACAGAGCTCTATTTTTATAATTATGATGCAGATATTGTTGTACATTTGAAGAGTGACGTAGTTTGGAATTTTTTGTTAACTAATAACAGAGTTGATCTGATGAAGCTTTGGATTGATTTGACATTTGGTAATTTGGATATTAGTAATAAAGAAGAGTACAGAAGTGACATACAGCAATTATTTAAAAATTTTGGAATATCAGATGAAATGATTAACTCTGTTGAATCATCTAATGGAATGTCTTGTACTAAACACTTGATTCTTAATTATTTATGCAAGTAAGTTTTATATTTTATTTTATTTTCAATTGTATATTTCCTTTTGTTTGTAAATATTGTGTTTATATTTACAGATATGGTATATTTACTAAGAAAGAATGCAATAATCACAAACTGATATTGTCTAGACTTTTTGAAGAGTGCATATCTCTTTCTGATTTTAAAAGTATATTATCCAAAGAATTATGTAATGTCGATCAAGATAAATTTTTTTCAAAACTTGATATTATTGGTCTTTCAAGAAATTATGTTGAGGATGATGAATCTCAAAAAATTGATTTAAAAAACAAAAAGCTTTACAATTCATTGAATGATATGTGTAATACCACAAGCAATTATAAAGATTTTTTGGAACTAGGCATAATTGAATCAATTAATTATTTATCAGATGACCCTATTGAGTTTTTAATAGCAAATCCAATTATATTTTTTACTTTGATATTTCTTTACTACTCTAGAAGTAAACAAATTTCTGACAAAATAATTTTAAGTGAAATTTTTTCCAGTAATGAGGGTTTAAAAATGAAAACTCTTACCTTGCCAAAAGAAGTTCTTGATTCTGTGATATTAAATTTGCCCTATTTAAAAACTGAAGTTAATGGTAAAATGTTAAAAAAGGATATTTCTATGTACCAGCTTCTTGATGGTTACAAAAAATTCAATTCAACAATATTTTTTAAATGGAGGTTTAAAAATGATCCAATGCCAAACTTTTTAAGTGAAAACTTAGTAAAAAAATTCGGACACAAAGAAAAATTAAGTTATTTAAATTATTTGAAGGAAGCACGACCGAACATGGCAGCGAGAATTCTCTTACATCAGCAAGAAAAGCTAGCCGGAAGTCTATCGTCAAAAGCGTAAGATAATTTAAAACATTTTTTAAATCATAAGTTTTAATTTTATCACTTCAGTTGATAATAAGATTTTATTTGTTTATTTTAGAAAATCTCAAGCTTCACTTTGTGCACATGTTTTTGCCTTACGACACTCAACGCAAATAGAAATAGTGAGTGGCTGCATATCATTTTTAGAAATTCTCGGAGTTAATTCTGAAAATCTACGACTCCACATTACGATTGCACAATTCATACGAAAAGAATTAAACATTTCTATTGGTATGAACATAATTAATGATACTATTTAATCACCACTTAATCACTTTTTACTAAACATAAAATATACTTTCAGAAAATTTACTCGAATCCATAATCTACAAGAATAATCAAGATCTGAAATTAGTTCTGAATTACTTAGAACGCAGTTTTCACTCACGTTTGACTACCAAAATCATCGGCGATAACAACGAATTTTTCCAGGCTCTTCGAACGTGGGATTTAATCGTAAGATTTACAAGAGCACACAACACTTCACTGCCAACTTCGCTACTTAAATTCTTAGCATCACACGACGCCTGGTTTCAATTCGTACTTGTTGGCCACGTTTTTGCATATCCAATCAATCAGGTACACCATACAAAAGACACTTGATCACATTTACTTATTGATAAGTTTTTAATAAATTTCCATCTTTTTGATAGATTGTAGATTGCGCGCAGCATTTTGACAGTATCAGCTTGCGTGAACATTTATTGCTTGCTTTAAACAACACCCAGCTTCCAGTGCTTAATTCGCCAAGTGAAGGCCAGAAATCTCGAATTGAGAAAAGTCGAGAAAAGGATTCTCGGCAGACGTACAGCGATCTTGAAGTTAAGCATAGCGTAAGCCTATCCCTTATATAGGTATACGTAGTATAGGTGTACGATTTCTGCAACCTCTCTAACTTTAAATTTGTACTTTTTCAGAGCTCGTCACAATCAAGTCCACCACATGGTACAAATCTCGTTTCTTTTGCCAACACAGCCACGCCCATTCACGACCTCTGGTTAATAATTTTAAAGTGTCACCACAGCCAAGATCCACCGGGTGCGTTGCTTAACGCCTCTCGCGCACTTGACTGTCCGGTCCTCACTGTTCTTGCGACTTGTTACGAGGTGAACAGCCTTTTTTTACCGAAATTCCAGTTTATTGATAACGTGTGACAAGAGCTTATCTTTATTTTTTCTCTCTCTTTCTTTTCTCTGATTATTTACTGCAGCCGTCTTCGATTTCTTCTTACTGTTACTCTTGGCTGGTCATATCTGCTGAGAAAAAGGATTTTGCAAAATGTTACGAGGAATGCCTGGAGAGCCAAGTATGGTCGGCCAGTATGGTACTACAGCTGTTTCATGGTATGGTTGCCCAAAACTGCGTAGGTACACTATGTCGTGGTTTGCAGATCTTTTTGCCGGTAATTGATTATTATTGTCTCTTAAAAGATTATCGTTTAAACAGCGTTCAAGTATATTTTATCTTTCTTTAAATTTTGCAGGAGAATCCTATAAGACTGTTCTTTCAATTTCTTGAGCAAAGCCTGGTTTATGGAAATTTCAAGGAACATCAATATTTGGATGATTTTATAACTAGCTGCTCTAATTACAAGTGTAATGTAAGTATAAAATTTGATATTTTCCAGAATAACAAAGCGCATAAACAGATACTTGGTTACATAATCAAGCTGCTATTGCAAAACGGAAAAAATAAAATTTCTTATATTTTTAGAAATTAATCAATTGGGAATGTTGCGATGCAACGTATTTGGATAATGTTTATTGGATTCAAACAATCGTTGTGAAATGTATTATCATGGCTCTCGGCAATGCACTGCAAAGCACGCATGCACAAATGGAATTTCTCGGCGTTTTGATAAAGTGTGAATTCCATAAAAAATTGATAGGTAATTTATTTCAATAATTTTTTCGATTTGAAATTTAAAAAATGTATTAAATTTGTTTAATTACTGATATGCAGTTGATGCTCCTAATTTCGAGTTTTTACTTGAGTACACTAAAATATTGTTAGAGACGAATGTGAACTTGAATTTTTTCTGCTTTGATACAACTGTAAAAATTCATGAGTCTGAGGCAGAGATTGAGAAATGTGTTAACGAATTAATAGATCTGGAAGATTACATCACTGCATTGAATCTATCCAAAGCTGCTAATTTAAAGGCCTCAAAGATTATACTTGCTCAAGTGAGAATAAGATAAAATAAAATTATAAATTGAATTTTTTAATTTATTAATAAGTACAAAAAATTATATTCGTTTACAGTACCGTAGTGAATTTAAACGACACGCTGATAATAATGGTGTTGTCAACTCGGCTTTTTGGAGCCGCTGTGCAGCCAATTTTAAGAAATATGAGGTTTGCTACGAGAAGGCCGTAGAATTTTTTGTCGAACATGCAGAAAAAGTGAAACTACATAAAGAGAGGTAGATAAAAATAATAAAGCTCTAATAATCAATAAATATGCAAGAATCCACTTTAACAATATTAATTTTGACAGGTATGAGATTCTTAGGTTGGCTCTTGAAATTCTTAAAGAGAATTCGCGAGATCAACAGACGTGCGATACAGTGGAAATGGCTATGTGGAAATCATGTATTCTGGCCGACCCTAAGAATATTGAAATCGAAGCACAAATGGGCGTTTACAAAAAATTAAAAACTGAACTATTATCAAGCATCAGCGAACTACAGGTCACTTGTACGCTAACGGAACCCGAAGAAAAAGCCGCCGTCGAAGTTTTAATTCAACGTTTACTAGATCTTGGACAATTGGAAACAGCGCTTAGGATTGGTGCTATTTTTAATTACAGAAATAGGGTACATACAAATTGTAATAAACAAAACTTTTTTTTAAATTATTTTATTTTTTTAAAATGAATAAATTATTTACAGGAACTACAAGTGTTAATGCTGTGCTTAAGTCTAGCCGAGGGCGAGATTACACCGTATCAGCTAACAGTTCAACAAAGAGCTTTAGTATCCGAGCCGAATAGGCCAAGGCAGAGAAATAGCACTTTGAGAAGTATTGGACTACAGCGATTGCCTTCATCATCTTCGTGTAATTACTCATTTTTAGTTAGATTAATCATAATTCTCCTTTCAGTATACTCTATCAAACTAACAAACATATCTTATTCCATTCTCAGTAAACTTGTCGTCTTCAAATAACAATTCAAGCAACGCCTCTGATACAACAAACGCAACACTCGTCGTGGAACAGCAAGAACAATTGGATTGCTTATCACTGTTGACTAGCTTGGTAGAGACGCTGAATCACGGCGTTGATATTGGAATTCGGATTCTGTTATGTTATAGATTGGCTTCTCAATTAGGAAAGCGATATCACGCTCTTGTGACGCTGAATAATCCGATGCAATTTCTTCAGGAAATCGTTAGCGGATCGTATGAGAGAAAGCTTGAAGTAGCTCGTGATATTATTACCGCTTATCAGATCGAAAATCAAAGCGTTGCTAACTTTTTAGCTGAAGAAATCGTTGCTCACATTACTCAAGTGATTGAAGGTATATAGCTTGGCTATGTATTTTCATAACAAATGAAAGGCATTTATCTGATTTTACTAAAATCTATTTATTTTTAGATAATTTAAATGAACCAACAGCTGCTTGGAATTATAATATGAATTTACAATCTGTGATAGAATTATGTAAGGATACGTCTCTTTTAGGTTTAAGGCTTTTAGACATGGCACATAAGTTACTTGGCCATTCTAATGGAGAAAAAAGAAATCGTAAATATTTTTATTTTAGTTTTTATTTTTTTATAATAATAATTCTTTCTTTTCAAAAATATCATGTATTTTTAGTCGTCACATTAAAAATAATCGTTGAGCTTCTGATCAGATCTCACGATTGCTTCACTACTTCTTGTAATATGGAGGGCATTGCCTCGGTATTAAGAAAATGCCAGCAGCTCGCAAATTCTCTACAAAATTTAAAACATTGGAGTCTGCTAGTACGACTGATAACAGGAGTTGGTAGATTCACGGAAATGAATTATATATTTCAAATACTTAAGGAACATGATCAGTTTGAATTTTTACTTGGTAGAGGATTAGATAAGGTAAATTTTATTTAAAATGATAAATAAATTTATTCATATTCGTACTTTAATTTTAATTAATTTTTATTAAAGATACCTGGATTAAGGATGGCTTTATTGGACTTTCTCAAGCGAAATTGTCCGGAGAATAAAGACTTGTTTAACATAGTAGCACTACATTTTCGTCTTTATTACGAAATAGCGCTGACATGGGAAAACGAGGCAAAAGATGTGATAAATGATCTGTTGAAAGAAGCAAAAAAGGAGTGCGGCAGGAACGCATATAATCCACAGGTGGAAATTAAATTTACAAAAAATGAAACGACAGAGAAATGCTTGCAATTGGCGATTACGAATCTAACTCATGCAACACAATACTTCTTACAGGTAATTGATTACATTTTATCTATGAATTGTAAACTATTATATATACTTTTAATTTTGTGCTTTAATTAATCTTTCTTTTCCAGGACAATAAGTTGAATTTAGCAACTCGCTGCTCTCATCAGGCTCAGCTAGTGGCCCTGCAAATTTCGTTACTAAACAGCGCCCAAACCAATCATCATTTTCCATGTGTATTAAATTTGAGCAGTGACGAGGTGAATAAGGCAATCTGCCGGGATTTAAGTTTTTCGCAGGCCCTGATTTTAGCGCGTGCTTACGATCATCATGTAGACTGGGCGAGCGCGATCTACAGTCATTGTTTAATCAACGGTGAAACCAGGTATCTTCTAGACTTTGTTACATCAAAGAGATTGACTGCATCGGTAGCGGTCGATTGCGCGCGTAAATATCGGCTTGAGCGAAACATTACCCCTGACATGGCTGAAAACATGCGTGCACTTATAGCAAGGCTAAATGACAATGAATGCAAGTACGTCCTTGCAAGTCAGCTTGGTTTTCGTTCGATTGTTGAAGAGATGTTGGATGATCTAGCTACTGGCGCCTATCTTAGAGACACCGTCTTCAGGAGGGGATATCTTACGTCGGAGTTTATGGAATAGTTTTGCGGTGAGATTATTAGTATTCGAGCGTTATCAATTTTTTAAAAGAAACTATAAGGCTGGCCTTAATTTTTTTCTATATTTTTTTTTTCTGGAAAATGAATTAAATTTGAAAAATGAATTAATTTTTGTGATTTCTTTATTGAAACTTAAAATTTAGTTTCATTTTAGAATTTAAGTGATTTTTTTATACTTGTGAGCATAATCTTATCATACAATGAGTTCAATTATAAATTTTATAAATGAAATGAATATTCTGTTAATGAATAGTTTAGTGAAAAAATAAAGAGTGTACGTAATTATATTAATGCACCAGCTAATAATGGAACACATTTTATACTAATTATTTTATTAAAAGAGCATAAAATATTTATGAATTTTTATAACTGTTTATTTTTTCATAAAATAAAAACTATTTTCTAATAAAGGTTTATTATTATTATTATTTGTGATACATTTTGAAAGCAAGAAAAAATATACTGTCGATGATAAAAATTGAATATACTCAGATGTGAACGACTAAAAGTCTTATAATATATATCATTCCGTAAACTAAAAAAAAAAAGAAAAAATTAGTCAATAGGTTTATAGTCATCGAAAAAAATGAAAATGATCGCAGTATTTTTCTTATATTTGTTTATAACAATATATCAATAATAATGTTAAATTATATTCTAAGAACAAAAAATTTATTAAACTATTTTTGCAATAACAATTGTTTTATTCATTTGTCAGAAATCCCAACACAAAAGATGACGTTGCAGATACTACAGTAGTTCCGCATTTAATTTTTTTTTTTTTTACAGTGTTTTAAAACGAAGGTCAGGGAAAACAAAACTGCAGCATCATTTTTCACTGTCGTTTATATTATGCATATTTTCCGGTTTTTTTTTTTTTTTTAATCGCATCAAATAACTTTTATAGAATTATAATTGAAAAATAAGCATTTATGAGTATATCTACTAAAAATAAACACACACATATAACCGCTTATCTGACTCTTATTTAATTTTCAAAAATTGAATGAGAAACAATGTTGTTTCATAAAAGCAATTTGTCGCATTGCCTTGATTTACGACGTTTATTCCCGATAAGAATCAGTGACTGTAGTTTTATTTTTTATGCAGTTGTATTTCACATCTGTGTTTAGACATCAATGTATAGATTTAAGCTTTACCGTACATATTTAAGACTGTGAAAATATGATATCAGAATCCACAAGAAAGTAAGCAGAGATTACACTTTTAAGATAAATTTATAGATAATCCAGTAAGAGATATTTTTCTTTTATTTTTTGACTTTTAGTCTCGCCCAACTTCTGCTCGTGAAAAGACATCATTGTTTTTTTTTTATTAATTCTTAAATCTGTAATAATCAAATCAATTAATCAAGAAAAAAGATATCGAATAACTCTTATCAGATATAATTAATTAAAAATATTTAAGTATAGTATATTTGCGTCTCTTTAACTATACTATACTCGTATTGCAAAATGTATTTCTTTGACAAGTGGAATTTATTCGATCAATAGTGTACTGGTCTCAATTGCTGCTCATTTGTTTCAATTACTATAAGTTAAAGATATTTGCAAAAAGGTGATCCGTGAAGAAGATACCGTAAATATTAAAATATATTTATTATAGCTTTACTATGAAAAATTATCTTTGACAACTAAACTGGTTTATCTTCTGGATTTCGTAATGATATACCTTCTAAAATTTCGATGATTCAAGTGTACTGTAGTTATTTGTGTCATTCAAGATAATTTCTAGTCAATTTTTTTCCTCTGTTGCTAAGGTAAATTAATAATATATTTACTAAAGAAAAAAAATTACGTTTAAAAATTTAAATAAATTTCGTAAATATAATATACAATTACCACCTTTTATTATAAAAAATTTAATAACACGTTTCATTCGTACGTCACGTCTTTTGCAATCATTAAAATTATTAATAATAAATTCAATATAATTGCAAGCTCGCAAGCTTTACATCAGAAAATTATTTTACAATAAATATAATTTTAAATTAAATTTTGTTCCACAAATCAAATTCAAGTAATGGTAAAATACGAGTTAGATTGATAAATAAAGATGAAGAGTCACATAGTCAAAATCACAGGTTCTTTTTTACTAAAGCAACGCGGATGTAGCAATATAATGACCAGCTTTATAGCTTGTGTATATGCGACCTCGGTGAGCTTTTTTGTTCATTTACGTACGCGTATACCTGGCTCAGCAGTTTTAGTTGCTTGCCGGACGTTCAGGCACTCGCGCGCGCGTGTGTGTATGTATAGATCAAAAATTTCTAAGCCGAGTAAAACGTGCATTTATGTATATTTATTTTGCAATTTGCTTTAAATGTTTTAATGCTTATTCTGTTGTTGCAGTGCTTAATGTGCTTTAATTATAATAATGGTGGAATAACGAATTGTTGTACAGTATATTTTAGTTCTCAAGTGACTGCACAACGACGGAGGTAAGAATTTTTTGTTTTTTTAAATATTGTATTCGACGAACGTTTCTTTTTTTTATTAGCATTCCAATTTATAAGTTAATTTAGCACTTACGCTAAGTAATATTAAAAAAATTTTAAACGAAAAGTGGAATTAAGTTAAACGTATTATCTCGATTGTAATTATAAATAATTGAATAGTCGACTATACGTAAACGGCTTGCTCGAGTCGCATTTTATTTTGTAGCTGAGAATATTAGACTTGTAAGTTGTTAGTCATTTTCTATAATTAAATATATTCGTCTGGCATAATTAATAGTACAAATATCTATAATTAAATTAATAATTAAAAAAATAATTTAAATATTATAAGGACACAACACGTGGATATAATAGAATGCTATTATTGCAAAATCCACGTGGAAAGCTTTCCCACGCAAATCTTTAAATCAGCACGTGAGCATAGAGAAGAAAAAAAAAAGTAATAGGAGTAGTAGAGAACAATAACTGACTGATTAGCATTCGTTTGGTTACTTATAACTCGTTCTTCTTTTTCTTCTTCTTCTTCTTCGGCTTGTATATTTTATTATTATATGCGTGGGGAAGAAAAGTAAGAAACGTTAGAGACCTCAAAAGACTCTATACGAAGAAAATAGGGAGAGAAAAAGAGACGACGCCGATCGATAAGTAATATTACAAGTAAAGTGAAAGACGAGGACAGTAGTAATCTTGGAGTGGGAAGGGGGAGAGAGAGAGAGGTTTAAAGGGAAGGGAGTTTTGGAGCAGTAGAGTATCTAGCAGAAGACGCGGTAACCCAGATATATTACTATATATACAAAAGACGTCTAGCAGACGCTTTAATCGTCCGCTCGCGCTATACTGCTGCTTGCTGATGCTCTTGGAAAAATTATTGAGGCCGAGAGAGCGCGAGAGTTAAAAAGACTACTTACTCTACGACTATGTGTGGTAGGTAGTGGTGAAGTGATGGGCAAGATGTATATATTATGGACTGGCCGATGAAAATGGAGAAAGAGAAAAAACGACGATTAGAGTGGTATGTATACGTGTGTGTATACGTCGATATGACAACGAAAGGTTGCCTCTTCCCCGCTATGCTTCTTATGCTTATGTTGTTGTGAAACCAGTCGGACGCGAAGTACCGTAAGCTAAACATAGTATATACGTAACTAATAGTTCTACGCGCGTTATTTGATAGAATACACGTTGAGTTTTTTTTTATTCTATGTGAAAACAAAATGTGCTGATAGATTGTGTATTGTTTTTTCTTTATGCGAGTGAGACAAATAAATTATATATTTTATTAATTATGGCAGTTGACCAAAGTCTGGTTTGGGATTGTTTTACATTGCTACTTAATTATCTTATCAACTTTTGATGACTGAGGAGTAAGCAGATTGACTCTTTTGTCATTTATGCTTTACTAATTGTCAGTTTTACCATAGCTGTATTGTAATATTGGTTTGAACGGTAGTATTGAGGGAAGGTTAATCATTTATTTACATTTTTTTTGCTTTAATTATTTCCTTTATTTTAATTAATCATTACATGAAATATTGAAATTATTTTTTTATATAGTGATATCATGTTTATGAAAGTAAATTATTTAAAAGTGGAACAATGAAGCTGTATGAATAATTTAAAAAAAGAATACTATTATTTATTTGATTTCTTAAATTTTTATTATTAGATTTAATTTTTATAACTTTCTTATCATTCTAAATGAAGTGAATATTTTAATCTTATCATAATACTATTAGTAATATATTGAGTTAACTTCATTTAATTTTTAAATTACTTTATTGTTTGCCATCTTACAGAAACACGGACTACCTTTCATAAAAATTTAAAACACTTTCTTCAATTCCATGGAAATTGAAGAACGAGTGCAAAGGCCTCAGCCTGGAACACTTTATCGTATACCACAATTCATATCTCAGCGTGTTGAGAAATTTTTTTACAAGTTAGTTACAACATTTCTTGATAACAATTTTTTTATCTTTGATAATTATGACATTTGTTTTCTTTTTTTTAGTCTTGGACTTCAAATAGCTAGACAACCAAAAAAATGGATGATATGCACATTTGTGTTAGTAATTTTAAGTCTTGGTGGGCTGTGCAAGTTCAGACAAGAGAAAAATCCACTAAAGCTTTGGGTACCACCAGATTCAGATTTTATTCGAGACACAGAATGGTTGATGTCAACTTTCAAAGAAGGGCAGAAAATAGAAGGTTTAATATTTATAGCAGATGACGTTCTTGAATCCCAAGCTCTCTATCAATTAAATGAAATCACAAAGCAAGTTTTTAATGCACAAACAAATAGCACACCAAGAATTGCTTGGACTGATGTCTGTTTTAAGTATGACAAACTATATCTTTTAGCAAATACTTTTTAAATAAGATTATTTTCAGCTTTGATTTTATTTAATTTTTTTTTCAATCAAAGGGTTCCTATTATTACAAATATAACAGTTCCACAACGTCAAAAACGAGAAATGGATGACGCTTTCTTTGATGAAGATCCTGTGATGCCTAACAAAACAGGGTACGATCCAGGAGTTCACTTGCCAAGTAAAATGTATTGTAATATATTCAACAGCCTTCCAAAAGGTTGTTTATTGTTCAGTATTATGGATATATGGGAATTTAATTCGACCTTAATAAAGTCACAAACAAAGGAACAAATTATAGAAAAATTAAATTCTGTACATATTAGTCCAACTTTAGGACATCCATTAAATTTTAGTGAATTATTAGGGGGTATAACTAAGGATGAAAAGGGTAGAATAATTAAGGCAAAAGCTGTGAAAACTCAATGGATAGTTCATATTAATTTTACAAATGTTAACATGGATGAAACTGGAAATGACGCGGGTACTGCTGATTGGGTAAGGTATGAAATCGTCTTCTTTTTCAAATAATTTTTTTTATCCTATCTAATAACATATTTTTAAAAATAATACATTATTTCAGATTTTTTAAACTTTTTAATCATTTGTTTCTATCAAACAACTATAAATAAATTCACGTTACACAGACGACGAAAGAGGTTTACAATTGGGAGGGAGCTTTTCTGAAGGAGCTCGAAAAAGCAAAAGAAGCATCTTTCATGCAAACAAGCGATAACAATCGATACTCGATTTATTACGAAGCTGGTCGTAGTTTTGGTGACGTTAGCCACGACAGTATATTCCATGACGTACAAAAGATTGCCATAGGCGTTATATTAATGTCAATTTACGTTCAACTCATTCTTTCAAAATTCAACTGGGTTGAATGGCGCGTAAGTTAGACTTATATTTAAATAAAAATTTTCATCTTACAAATCAAAGATATCAATTTGATTTTTAAAATCTTACAGTTCTGGCTGACAATGGTGGCTCTATTCTGCATAGTTGGGGCATTTATCGTAGCCATAGGTCTGTGCTCGCTGGCGGGTATACCTTACGGACCGGTGCATACTTCGTTACCATTCATGTTAATGGGACTTGGTGTTGACGATACTTTCGTTATGATGGCCGCTTGGGAGGAAGTAAATTCACACGAACGAAATCTTAAAAGTCCACTACCACACCGCGTAGCGTTAGCCTTGAGTCACGCTGGAGCTGCAATTTGTATCACTTCTCTCACCGATGTCGTAGCATTTATAATTGGTGCCTCAACGGTAAGTCCTAATAAATTTCAATAATTTTTCTCTTTATTTCTAACTTCTACTTATTTCTTATTATTTTTAGATCTTGCCGTCATTACACTCGTTCTGTATTTATGCAGCAGTAGGTGTCCTCGTAACATTCCTACTGCAAGTGACCTTCTTCGTGGCCTTTTTTGCTCTTGACTGTGCGCGAGTCGAGAAGAAACGTAACTGCATAGCTCCTTGGCTCAAACATCCTGACTTCGGCTCACCGTTTAAAAATCCCCAACAAACTATTTCCTGGCGAATAATCGATCAGCTGTACTCTAAGATAGTACTTACCTTACCTGGAAAAATCGGCATCTTGGCTCTTGTAATAGCTTTCGCGACGTACGGAGCCATTGGTTCTAGTCGACTAGAGCAGTGGTTTGATCCCAAATGGTTTCTTCCACGAGATTCCTATCTAAGCGAATTTCTAGCGGTTAAAGAGCGGGAGTTCCCTAAGCTCGGCTACGAGGCTACTCTTTTTATGAGCGATATTGACTTTTCATTAAAATTTCCACGCATACTCAACCTTAGCCGAACTCTTCAGAATTCATCCTATACCGAGAGCGTCAAGGACTGGCCACTCGAATTCGTCCAGTTTGTCGATGCTAATTTTAACACTGGTGTGTAATCCTCTTTCTTTTTTAACTATTATAACTCAAGCTTACTTTTATTAAAAAAAAAAAAAATTCCAGATGCAGAAAACAAGAGCTTAACGGACTTGGATTTTCGAACCTATTTATCCAAGTTCTTATTTGGCCGAATAGGAGGCAAATATCAGCGTAATTTTCGATTTGCTACTAATAACTTGACCTGTGGAGAACCAGCACCAAAACTTATCATGGCTAGTATCGACTTTAATTTTGCCAAATTTTCATCGCCATATGAATGGATACCGGGAATGGACGGAGTAAAGCTTGCAGCTGTCGAGGCTGGCCTTGACGATGCAGGTGGTTTCGTTACAGTTTGGAGCGAAATGTTCGCTTCTTGGGTAACAGACAAGGTCATATCCCAAGAGGTCGAACGGAATCTTCTGCTTGCTCTAGTCTGTGTAATGGGCATGACCTCGGTTTTAATTGCCGAGCTGCAAACCTGCCTCTGGATCCTAATCTGTGTATTGCTTACGCTTCTCGACGTTTGCGGCTTCATGTACTATTGGGGCATGACAATCGATATCGTCTCCTGCATTGGTAAGACTTTGATTTTAAGATTGATCTCAATACTTCGTGACAACCACTATGGAATATAGCATGCTTTCATTCTTTCATAGGCTTGGAATTGGCGGTAGGCCTGAGCGTTGACTACGCGGCTCACGTGGCACACGCCTTTCTTAACGCTTGCCCTGAAGATGGTGAACCTGGGAAAGGTGGCTTTAAGAGGCACGCACGTGCTCTTATTGCCGTAAGACACATAGGTTCGGCTGTTCTCTTTGGCGCTGGATCAACGTTACTCGCTCTCTCGCTACTTTCTTTCTCGCGTGCCTACGTCTTCCGTACGTTCTTCAAGATATTTCTTCTCGTCATCGTTTTTGGACTGTTTCATGGCTTACTATTTTTGCCTGTCGTACTTAGCACCGTGGGACCAAGAAGTCTCTATTCCAATTTAAAGCATGTAAGTTTTTCTTTTCAATTTATTGATTTAAAAGAAGTTAAAAAAAAAAATTTTTAAATAAAAAATCTATATTGCAGGCGCATGCGAGGGATAAGGAAGAAACGCAAGAGATGGTAGTTGCGACAGTGCCGCTGAACAAATGAGATTTTTTGATAGTGATATTTATTTTCGGTTTTAATAAACATACAAAATTATCACACTATTTATACTGTCAATCACACATTTATACAAAAATAATGATAATCGTTATTCAATTAAAAACGAAAGTAATGCTAATCAAGTAAAAGTAACGACTTATGGTGGTTTCGTAAAATTATAAAAAATAAAACTAGAGAAAATATTAAAATTAACTTATTAAAGATGGTTTCATCGAACCATCTGAATGTACATTTACATATATATAATATATATTTATATATATATTTATATTCATATTTATATTTATATATTAAGATTACAAAACAAGTACAAAATAATTGCTTCATCCAGGAGTTTTCTTTCTTTCCTTTTATGCGATGTACACTCAGTAATATTTGTTCATTTTTTTTATATATATATATCTCCACTTAATATATCATAATCTCACGTGAGCGGGTAAAGGAACATGACTATATCGACATAAATCAAGGAGTATATTTTATCAAAATTAAAAATCAAAACAACTCATAATTATTAAGGAATACACTCTTTCCTTAAATCATCCTCGCAATTATTATTCAGTTTTCCCTTTCAAATTGACGCACAAAAAAGTTGGTATTATGTAAAGGGTAATTAAAAAAAATGTCTTGTTTTTATCACATTGTAATATTTTTCTCTTTAATACTTTATAATATGGAGAAAATATTTGAATTCAAGAAAACGTGGAAGTGGTAAAAGTGATTTAGCATAAGAGTTTTAATTGTGTTTGTTATATATTATGAAAAATTTGTTGTAAAGTGATCTTTTAGTTTATACACGAAAACGTGTTGTTTTATAAAAAATGTTAATTGTTAAAAATACTCATGTTTTGTAAAATTGCAATGTTAGTTCGAACGGACAAAATAAATGTATTTGAAGTTTAAATAAAAACATGGAAACAACAATTGGTCTTGTATTTTTAATATAAATACGTGTAAAAAAATTAGGCAGTGATAGCTTTCGATTTCATTATTATTTGTAAAATCCTTCGTTGATAAAATTATCTTTTAACTTAAAATGAATCTTTTCAATCATTTAATTCATGATTGCTTTAAAAATAGCGTAGAGATATAATTAGAAATAAGCAAAGGAGAGAGAAGCATTTTAATAAGATGAAGTAATGCTATAATCTCAAAGCAATCACATCTAATTACTTCAAAATTAATTTCTATTTCTCTTATTGCTTTTTACTCATTATATTAATGCCTATAAATTAATTGCAAATAATCACAGATGATACTTCCATATAACTTGCTTAATAAAATCTTAAAAAAAAAATTTATTAAAATGTGGTCACTTGTTATGTTTGGAAAATACCAACAGGCATACAGACACATATATATCATGGAAATTAGATAGACTTAGGCTATTAATATTACTCCTTAGCCCCTCTCGTTCTTTCTCGTTATACCATCTTCGATCGCCCGATTTTCTCATCATTTTCTTTGTCGCATCTGACGAAAAGTCATATACCTAGCTAATAAACGTACATTTAATATCCGTATTTGCATATTCATTTATATACCACTTTTTTTTATATTTATATTTGTTTTTTTTTCTTATATACAACACACGATATGCATACATATACAACAAAGCTCCTTATTAGCTGATAACGATTTTTCAGCAATAATTTAGGAGAAAAAGTCTTTTCAATATACGTTGTTCACTTTTTTGTCAGTAACACACACTGTCATTGTAAGGATCCAAAATTCTTCTTATCGAATTATCTATATAAGTTTTACTTTAGAAAGTTTATATTATCTTTTTATGCGCGCCTTGTGCTTTTTATCGTACGCAATTTACTTTCACAATCATATTGTTAATATTAATCGCGCACAATACTGTCTTGAGTCGATACTTGACTTCTTAAATTTTTAAGTAATGAAAAATTGGAAAACTGCTGACACTTTTTAGTGTGATTTTTGTTTTTTTTTTTTTTTTTTTTTTTTTTTTTTTTTTTTTTTTTTTTTTTTTTTTTTTTTTTTTTTTTTTTTTTTTTTTTTTTTTTTTTTTTTTCTAAGTAATAAAATGCGATGTCCGTTTTGTGTAGAAAAAGATTTATCTTAATGTGTCAAATATTTAAAAATGATATCATGATTTTTATAAATTTAATATTCAGTTTTACAAACTTGACGTATTCTTGGCGCAATTAAGATTTTTTATATACGATATAAGTATCTTTTACGATAAAAATTGGCGTATTTAGACTGTCTGAGACTATTATATTTTTAATTTCACATCGAGTATTAGAGTAAATGCTGGGAAAAATTTTAATCATATGATAATAGTGCTGCTGCTGTGCAGTAGATTAGACAATAATGATGTTAATGATTAAATTACTTTTTTATTTGTTCAGTTCATCATAAATTGTAAGCTTAAGTTCACTTTTCCGACACATTTCTTTCCATTTTTTTTTTTTTGCTTTTAATTTACTCTCTGTCTCTTTTTATCATCGATCAGTTTGTTGTTCAATTTCATGCCCAAATATCTACCAGAGGCACTTTGGGTTAATTAGTACCATTAAGTTGTTTTATATTCGGAAAATAGCAAGATCTCAGGACCTTCGATCTTACTTTTTTTTCTTTTTTTAAAAACATTTTCAATCGGCCCCTCGATGTGCAAAATTTTCCTTTCAAGCTCATTCCATGTTCACCTAATAATGATAACTGCCTGAAGCAGCAGGAAAAATTAAGAATAATGGAAAAATATGGATGGTATAACTGTTCGAAATGATCCAGGAATGATGAAAAAATTAAGTGATGGTGTAAGGCTTTTGATTGAGAAAAAAATAAATGAACGTTGGATGAAACATTTTTTTATCTTTATATATGAAACAGGACGAAAAAGTGTCATACAAAAAAAGGAAAATTTATATAAAACGTCGAGTTTCACAATCTGGCAATTGCTAGCAGATATATCATATATTCTCACTCATACACACACAATATTTCTGCACACTTACACATATTTTTTTTTTATTGTGTAGACGCTCACATTTAGAAAAAAAAGAGTGCCCCTCTTCTCCTTCGATCGGCGCCTCCATCTCATAAGCATTATAATAAATACTTTCCGCTGCACGACATACACGCTGAATTGACGCACAGGATGATCAAGTATTTTTTTTAATTATTATACGATTTTGCGCACTCACGCATATATATCTCACTTCCGCAATTTAGTGAGCCTTTGCATTTTTTAAAAATTCATCATCTAATTTACATTCAATTGGATTAATGTGAAAGACATCAATAAACTTAATGATAAAATTACATTAAAAGGTATGAAAAAATTACGATTTTTTTTTCATAGATGATAAATTTTTGAAAAATTACCGAGGCCCTGCCTCTTCTTCTTCGTTTTTTTCTCTTTCTCTCGCACTCTTAGCCAAACAATTATTATCGCACAGCCAGACACACTACACCAAATTTATTTTTTCGTTTCTTACGAAATACATCCACGGAGTAATGTCGACGTTTAATGTATAATGATTATCAATTCAATATCGATTCAATATCAATGTTATTACAACCAGACAATACTCAACAATGATCGTTATTTTGTATATTTTTTTATCGTTATATATATATTACAATTATTAATAATTAAGAGTGACAACAACATGACGACGGAGGCGTTGAAGCTGAATATATTTTTCAAAAAGGAGTTCGGATTACAGAAAGGTTCATTCGGATTTAAGAGGAAAGTACAAATTCATCAATTTTTTTTTATGTTTAAGACAATAAGTGGGTACAGTGAATTTTCAAGGAAGGATGATGAGTTTCCAAACTGATAGTTTTTCAATTTTTTTTATCCGGAAACTCTTCATTGGCTCTTGTGCATTTGACACAATGACAGCGAATAAATGTAATTGATGCTGACGCGATGAAGATGCGATGGTGACGTATGAATGAGAAATATTTTTGAGAATTGTATATAATGACAATGATAGTAAAATGAAAAGGATGTAGTTTTTGAAGATGCACACGCATTTCAAATACTTTTTTTAAAAAAAATGTAGAGTTACTTAGGCAAATAATGAATCGAGTAATATAAAAATGATGAAGGTTATTAAATTAAGAAATAATTTCTACTAGAAATTATTTTTTACATTTTTCAATAACAATATTATAAATATTTGTTTCTTTAAAAGCTCAGTAAAGAAATTTTAATTTACTCTTTATTAAAAAAAAATTTTAAAACTATAATTAATTAATTTTAAATAAATATACAAGAAATCATTTAATTTAACTTTTATGTCACATGTCGCAATTTAATTCTCGAACATTCTTATAAATATTTGACTATAAAAAATCTTTTAAAGATGTACTGTATAAGCCTGAGTACTCCAGAGAATATAAAGTAGGTGTAAATATTTTAGGAAAAGAGTTTAAAAAAGATTTGATAAGGAAGCACGTAAAAACACTCAGCACAACCGTCACATCGAGCCGGCTACGCCATCGGCCATAATCCAGATAGTTTTTATTTTTAATTTCCTTGTTTAATTAAGTTTAATCCTACTATCTAATACACAGTCTGTTTTTGTTTATTTTTTTTTCTTCAAAAATGCATCGGGTTTTTTTCGATTACATATAATATTTCTTCCCTCTTTTTGAAATTCCCTTACTAGTTTAACAGCTTTGCTTTTTTCTTTACTTTTCCCTTCCCATCTCCAACTTGATTTACGGTAATTGCGTTTTGACTTCCCATTTTATATGGAATGTTTTAGATAGTTGACTGGCTTTGAATAAAGTCTGAACCCCATACAGCAATTTACTAGTTTATAAAAGAACTGTCTTGTACAATATTTTTCCATTCAAAAAATATGTGCACACACATTTTTTCTGCAGTTTTTCCACTTAGCTGTAATTATGCTGGGGCTTTTCAAACTTATCAAAGTCAGATTATTCTAAAAAGAAGACGAACGAATATACGTCGTAAATAATGGGAGAAGGGTGGGAGAGGTTTTTTCTCCTTTTTTTTTTTCTTTTAAACGTCGATAATATTTTCTAGCCTAGATATATATACATATACACGCGTCGCGTCGGTGTAATAATTGTGTATATATGTACACATATACATAATGACATACCATCCATGTATATATATTATAATGATAATAATTATGTAATTATAATATTTTCGCATCAATCGGTCAATCAAGACAATAGCGATTATCGATGACTTATGTATCTATTTATTTTACTTATCACGACGATCAATATTTTGTTCTTCTCCCATTCTTCATTCTCTTTTTTTTTCAAATAATTTTTGTGGATGGAAATATTTATTTGTTCAAAAAATCTCGCGCCACTTCTATATCCCGAGTATTTCGCATTTATTGGAATTGCCTTGGCAGTGACATGCGCAAATATGTTTAAATCTAGTCAATTCAAAACATAATTGATCAGTCTGCTTAATTGCTCTATAATCGAATCTAAAATTATCTCAAAAAAACGTGACGTAAAAAATAAAATAAATCAAAACGAGTGCGCGATGCTGTCATTAAAAAAATACTTTACAAAATTTTTACAATAAAAATCATACAAAAACTTATTATCTCGAAGCAATTGTAAAATCAAGAAAAACGAATATAATCACTCTTAAAATTCTCGTTACAATTGCATCACTAAACTAATCGTTCCATCCACAATTCAGATCAGCAAGACGCTCAATCAGTTCAATTAGACCAACAAACGTCACAATTATGGACTTAAAAGATCGTAGTGTGCGTTCGGAAAATGGCTTGTTTGCTTTTAAAAATACATAAAATCAGAACTCATGAATGATCGGTCAGCGAGCAACTTCAGAGTCGCTCACATTTACATCGCACACATTATCTGATAAACCTAAATACAATAATAATAGATTCGCGCTCCAACACTTTCACTATTTACAATAACTTTCGCGGGTAACTCGCTGCAGCTCGTGCTGCAATCGAAAACGATCCTGCTTATTTTTTCACACGCACTCAGAATTAAGTGTCTTTTGAAAAATCCTCCAAATCGAGGAGAAAGCACGAAACCGTTAACACATATACAGCACACAGCACAATTCACTGCATATATCCACGAAGGGAGGCTGCTGCTGCTGCTGCAGGATGAATACACGCGGAAAACCTTATTATGCGCTTGGTCAGAGGCGGCGATGAATCGATGTGTGCAGTTAGAGTTGAGGCGCGCTGCATCTCGCGCTTATCTACGGCTCGCACTCGGTGTCGTGGGTTCGGCGCGCTTAATGGGCGGTGGTGAGGCCAGAAGGTACTGGTGCTCGGCCTCAAGCATACCTGAGGACACATACCAGTAGTCGTCGACGGGTACAGTGGCTGCGTCGGGGTTGCTGCTGCAGCTACCGCCTAACGTCGACGAGCTCCTCATGCCTCAGCAGGGCAGCTCATTGCGCGCAGGTTTATTCGAGTGCTTGCCTGTATAAGCGGGACATCAGGGATTGCCATCCGCGGCCATTATATTGTGCACCTGCTCGAGCTTGTAGGCGAGCCTCTGCTTCGTCGAGAACTCGTCTTCCTCAAGTGTCACGGTCAGTTGCTCGTTGTATTTACTTGCGTAGGTATAGAGCTCGTAAAGAGCACAGTTTGTATTGAATTCATTTGCATGCAACTGAAAATTTTTTATTTTATGATTATTAAAAAGTTTTTAATAAAATTTCTTTGATTAAATATATTATGCTTGACGGTTATACTTACTCTTGATTCTTCCGCTAGCATAGCATTCATGTCTTGATCAGATATTGGTTGCATGAGTTTAATGTCTGAATAGTAACGTTCAACCCATTCTTTGTAAATTGGAATGTCCTTGGCGTAAAGTAATTTGGAACTTGGTGAATCTTTGCCTGCAAAGTCAAAACGTTTTATTGTAATTACTCTATTAAAAGATATGCTCCATGAAAAATAATAACGAAATGAGCTAGTCATTACCTAATCTATGGTCTGATGTAGAACAGCTGTCCATAAATGTCTGTGCTACTACGGAAAAGCAAGCATCGACGATATTCGACTTATGTATGTCAAATATAAAGTTTGGATTCTTGATGAGATTAACCCAGAACCTCAGTGGCAGGAGATTGCTTTTCCAGGTATGTACGACTTCAGGATCACAAATTTGATGATGAAGAGCTTGGTCATCGAGGAAGTCGAACATGTATTTGATGGCGAGTGGTAGAGCGGAGCCGCGATGCGCTGTACTGAATATCGTCTCGAAGAGATCGTCAACGAACTTTTGGAGCGTGCCCTTGGTGGCGAGCAGTCTCGTAAGGTAGATCTCGGATACCATTTTATTGCCACGTTCACCCTCCTTCTGTGTGTCGTTGTCATGGTGCTTGACTAGATGCCAAACCTTGAGGCCGCCATCGTGATCGTGATTAAGAGGTGAGGTGGCACGAGATAGAGGTGGACTTGCCGAGCTGAATTTGCTGAGATTCAGGGTTTCGTATTTGTGCGATTTATCAGTTTTCTCAGATAGGATCGAGAGATTATAAATGGAGGACTGCTTAGAGACAAGGTTGAGGGAAGCACCGTCTGGTACGCGATAATGATTTAGCGTGTTACGTTTCTTCCATTCTCCTTCAGTCTTGGTGGTTGAATCTTCATCGTACAAAATCAGCCTTCCAGAAGCTCCAGTTCTCCATTCTAAATGAAAAAAGAATTATGATTATTATATATTTTTTTATTAAAACTAAATCGATTATAATAAGATTATTTTTTTTTTTTGTAAAATTTACCAAGATCAAGATCATCTTTTCTTGGTCTCTGACTGTAAGGAGTGGATCGATATATGGTGTCGAGAGCTTTTTCCTTGACTTGAGAAATGGTATCACAATCTAAGACTTTTACTGGAACATTTTCCGTGTTTGGATCTAGACCACCAACAAAGACTGTCTGTTGTGAAATAGATACGTAGACCGTCTAAAAATAAAAAAAAATGAATATTAAATGAAGAAGAATAATTTTATTTAATTATTGAGACAATAATAAAAATTTAAATTTACCATTGTCTTAACTTCAATCGATTGTCTAATAAGTTTTTCTTCTGATAACGAATATCTAGCCTCCGAGGTAATGGCATCAACTGGTCCTTTATCAACTTGTTGTTTCATGGCACGGAAAAGTAAATACAAAGGTTCACCTGCGCACTCGCGCATGAACTTGTACAATAAAAATGTGAACCACGCAGTCAGCATCTTTTCGGCAACGCTCTCAGTTCTGAAATACAAATACAATACATTATCATGAAACAAATTCCTTTTATTTTATAAATTATTTTTTATTAATAGCTTCGATAACTACCTCCTTAATAATAACTTAGGATGGCTCTTTCCCTCCATACATTTTTCAATCAAATCAGCGAGCAAGGTCTTCAGAATATCCGTGCAATATTCCATCTTGCTCTGCAATGTCACCATGATAAGGCTTGCAACATTGACTCTGTCTCTCATGGAGAAGTAGCGATTGCTTTCTAGGGTCCTTACGAAGAGTAACAGGAAGGTCTTATTCATGATCAATTGACCGAAGAGTTTAAGCCCTTTCTCTTTGCGCATGAGTTCAGGCCTATCCCACTGGAGCACAACGTGATTATCGTCCGAAGGGAAGAGTATATTCATTGCGTATGTCCGATAATCCAGGAAGGGAATACCACCACTGGTTAGGTCACCAGTGAGATCTGTCATCTCGGTCTGAAGTTCAGCAAAGGCTTCCTTGCATTCCGCAGCGACTCGTAACTCCAGAATATCCATCTGCTCCTGCATGTTCTTCAGCACACGATTGCTCTCGGTTGATTTACGTCGGTAGGCTATAAGGAAGGCAATGAACACGAACACAAGAATGACAATGGCTGAGATGACTCCAATGAGGGCAGGCTTTGAAAGTGGACTGTTTAAGCCAGCAGGTAGAGCATAACTCAGTTGACCAATTCTGTACTTGAGGTTACCACCAATAATGACAGTCACTTCAGGTAGGTCAGGTTTTATGTTGCCGTTCGAGTCTAGAGCTGGCGGTTGACTAGATGGAGGTCGACAAGTTAACTGCTGTCGAGAAAGCGATGTTACGTTGCAATAACTATCGCCAATTTTAACGACGACGTCGGACTCTTGACAAGCTCTATCAAGATGTTGGCCGTTGATGGTAAGATAATCGCTCTGAAAATATTTATTTTAAATTTTAATAAAACATGTCAATATATTTATCTGAAAAATTGAAAATTATATGAAAATTACCTTGTAGTATTTAACTTCTTCGTCAAAGACTTCATAAACAGGATCTGGATAGAGTAAGAACGCATTGAGTCCTTGCTCGGTAAGATTTTGGACCCTTGCAACATTATCCATTCTAAAGCCATACTCAAGAGTAAGAGGTTTCTCAGCGTCAAGTACACCAGGTGGAACATCGATTTCAGGTGACATACAATACATATTGGTATGACTGAGTATTGTGCAGGACTGAGATATAAATTGTTTCCCTTCGTAATAGACATACATTTCAGGCTTCTCGACGTAGCCTAAATTTTTGCCAGTGATACTAATTTTAATACCACCTGATGGTATGCCTTTTGGTATTTTAAGCTGGCTACCAACTCCACTCTCAACGCTTTCGATTTTCGGATCCTCAACGTACTCGTAAAAGCCGTTATACTGTCTGGTCGATATGTCAAAGTGCATGGTTAGCGAGCCTTTACGTGGTCGATCACTTGCACTCGTTATGCACAGTACTTCGTCGTGCTCGGTATTATTGATGTCGCAGGGTAGATCGTCAATAAACGCCTGTATACGACTGCCAGCATTCATGTAGTTACCCTTGATACGTAGTCGAGTACCACCACTCATGGGACCACTTTTTGGAGAGATATTTGTAATGTTGGGATCGACGAATTTGTAGTTTTCTTCGGATTGACCTCTGAAGTCCTGAATCTTTACAATTACTGGTCCTTCTCGGATCTGCAGAAAATAAAATCAAGAATTATTTTATCTGTTTAAATCAAATTATCGAAAGTCGTTTATAATATTATGTATTTACCTCTTCGTCACCAGGTCCATCAACTCGGCATACAATTTGCTTAGTACGAACATAAAGCTCCTCGTAAGGTTGGCAGGGTAAACCTGCAACCTGTACACCCTGATAGATGTCATTGAAAGTCTTGCCAAGATTGATACCAGTAATGGTGATGTTGGTGTGCCCTTCCCATGGACCCATCATCGGTTCAAATCTGGTGATTTCAGGATTTGGACAGGTCTGATTACGATCCAGCCAGGTACCACTGCCTTTATCACACTGGTCCTTAACTTCGCAGCTCTCCGAAGTCATGCACCAACCGCAACCGTATTTTTCAGCCAGTGCAAGACACATACCACAGTTGTCTGCCATATCTCGGCATCTGTATTTATAAAATAATATTTTATGTAATTAAACGAGAATTTTGGATAGCAGAGAGTAATATTTTTTTTTTTAATAATAATTCACCTGTAGATGACGATGTGAATATTCTCGGGATTATCAAGAGGTTTTGATCCACCCCAAATTACGGCAAACGGCACAGTTATGTTGGGTGCGCGTGATGTATATGAGAACTCGGTGTCATCGCAGTAGATCGTGTCAGCGAGTAAACGTGCATTAACGCTCGTCACTCTGCCTTCGATATTAAATTGACAGACGAAACGAGTCTGAACGATGAATTGCTACATGAAAGAATATATAAAGTTTTTATTAAACATAAACACACATACAAACGATAATTAAATGAACAAAAGATGAACAACAACAACAACTTACCCCTACAATGTGAACCTTAACGCGTATTGCTTTTTTAATACCAGAGGATACGAGTATTTCTTTGGAGTCGGTAGCGTTAATCGTTGGACAGAAAGCCGGTCCGCTTCTAAAGCTTGGTCCCATTCTCTGCAATGATTCGTCAATATTGAAATCATATACCAACCAATGATCCGTATCGTGTATAAGAAAGTGACCGCAAAAGGAAGATAAAAATAAATGAAAGTAAAAAAAAAAGAAGAAACGGGTCTGTTTGTGTGCGCCAGCAAGCATTGGTATTATAATCGATTAAAAAAAGCACCTGGCTTCTTCTCTTTTTCTTCTTGTGGTATATAATTTTACAAAACAAAGTATCAAAGTCGTTTCGGTTCGATCTTTTCATTATTCATGCGAGAGTCATTCAATCTTTTTATTTATTTATTTTTATCTTATTTAATTTTAATTGAAATTATTTTAAAAAGAGTATGGTTATTATGTTAATAAAAATAAAAATAAAAAAAATACTCACGCTAACGCCAGTAACGAGAATATCATTACGACAATTTTCAGCAGTATCATGAGTACACCTGTGTCCATCGACACACCAATCGCATGGAAAACTAGAAGACACACACTGTGTACAGGAGCTGTGTGTACTGCAATCGAAAAAGTTGAAATCAGTCGCAACTAAATCCGGTCCATTGGTCATCCGTACTGATAACTTGGCAGTGAAATGATGTTGACCAGGTGGTATCAAAGGTAACAAATCCGTTCGTGGTGTTGTACAGTTGACACCGTAAGATTTACGTGTTGCATTGGTAATAAGGACTTTATCTAAAGCTGAGAAAGCACATAGAAATTGTCCGGGTAAACTAGGTAGATTTTCAATTGCTAATTCCAATGTACGTGCGGTAGTTTTTTGTAGTTTATCTGGCGTGACTGATGTTATCGTTGTACAACGTCCACTTTTGTACGAGATCCAGTATAGTGGATCTTTAGCCGCATCTTGACAATCACTTCGTAGACTGCATTTATTTTCAAGGGAACACCATCCGCAGTATGGATCTTTTGCGTTTAAGCACTCCCAACATGTTTTATAAACCGAGCATTCCTGAACTTTGACCTTGGAAATTTTGCGTTCGGTCATTACATATAAATGCATTTGATGCTGGGTGTCAAATAGTAAGTCTGAATTAACTGGTGATTTGTCGTCGATCACTAGGTCACCATATTCTTGAGCTTGAGTTGCTGATTCGACGACCAACTATAAATTGAAAAAAAAAAGAATAAAAGTTAATTAGATTATTTATTTTAATTTTATTAATGAATCAATTGATAGGTATAACATTATAATTTGTGATTGCGATAAACAGATTTATTCTCATATACTGCAAATAACTAACAATTCAATTAATCATATATCAAAATAAAATTCTAATCCCTTTAGAATCTATCATTAGCAAAATAAATAATAATTTAAAACAACTACAACAACAACAGCACACAGGTCAAACTAAAAGGTTCAATTTAATCCTACATTACATGATGAAAAATTCACATCATCCCTATATGTACCTATACCCAGAGAGAGTCGCGAATCAAAGCATCATTATTTACTCGTATAACAAACTATATATTATACAACTCTTATACCTATATAGTCTCATTCAACGCGCATTCCCCAACTCGGACCTCCACGATCGTACAGACCAAGTCATTCCTCGGTCAAAAAAAAAAAGAAGAAAAAAAATATGAGAAGAGGAAACAAAGAAGTGTACAAGAGAGAAAGAAAGAAAGAAAGAAAGATAGATAGAGAAGGGGGTACGCGAACTTTCCAGGCCGATAATCGTCCGATAATCGTTCAACGGTAGGAGGGGGGGGGGAGAAGTTCAAGCGAAGCCCTGCTCTCTTTCTCTCGTATCAGACATCTCAGCTAAGAGAGAGAGAGAGAGAAAGAGAAAGAGGAGTGTATATACCTGCGCGCCGATTTCGTGCGCTTATCTGGCCTCGTTAATCGAGCCTTTCGTACATATATACCAGAGCAGATCGTCGTTGGAGTAAAAAGAAGCCTACCGCGTACACAGCCCTATGGTATATACTGTGTACTCTCTCTATGTACATCCTCTGTGTATATATAGCAATAGCCCTTTAGCTCTCCCTTGTGTAAAAGAAAAAGAAAGAGAGAAAGCCCTATCAACTTGAGTCCGTTTGTTATGACGACTATCAATGCCTTCCCCTCCTTCTAGTACAGCTTTACTTGTTTTTTTTTTTGCTGGACAAGCTATAAAGCCCTTTGTTGTTGTTCTTCTCTTGGTATTCTACGTATATATATACCTCCCCCTGGAGCGTTTGTTAGGCTGCTCTTTGGGTAATTAGTTTGACTAGGGTATAGAGGAAAATAAAAGAGATTTTCTTCGATCTGCAGATTTGTTTCGATGACAACGATTCTTGACTTTGGAAGAAGAAATTAGTTTAAGTGTACGATACACTCTGTACTGCTAATTTGTAAGGATCTTTTTTTTTTTATTTGGTTGGATTTTAATTTAATATAATTTTTAAGCTCCTTATTATTTATTTATAATTTTTTTTTTTAATTTAAGTTAAAATAATTTTATTGAGTTATACAAAGATAATGAAATTTTTAGTTTAAACGAAGTAGCTTAACTTTTGGATAATTTTGCTATAAACTTTATAAGAAGAGTATATATGCTTGAAGCTTGTCTATTTAATTTAAAATTATGATGCTTTTGAAAATTAGCTCTAGGAAAATATATTTCGAATTTTAAATTTATATATAATGATGAATAATGTAGAGGTAAAAGCATGAATAAATAAATACATAATACTACATTTTTATATTATATAATCCATTCTCTCTTATTCTTCTTTAAAATCAACGTCATGTGATATTCAACGATCCAAAAATACAATTTTTTTTTTTACGTAATCCTATAGTCCAGTAAATTAAAAAAAAAAAAGACCGTAAACATAAAACTACACATATCGGAAATTCGATACAACAAGAATACCTAGATGGACAGTCGTGCGCGTCAAATGTATTAATTTAACTCGATCCCATACAGACGAAGAGTATGTATGTACCAGCTCTGTTGAATGACCCTCTTGAGTACGTAGAAATTTGATTAACCCGTGGAATTTCAAGCATTATGTGTGTGGCTAGACTCCAGAATATCCCCTACTCTTGTTCATCCGATTACTATAGTTGATATATTATATATTCCGTTAGGTAACAAAAAAAAAAATAATAAAATCGATGTATCATCAAGAGCTGTAGCGAATTGAGCTTTATTTTTATCAAGCTTTGAAATTCGAGCTTTTTATTCCGTAATATATGTATAAATTAAAATTAAAATTATCAAGTAAAAATAATTAACGTCATTTAAAATAAAATAAATTTTTTTTTTGCCATAAGTATAACTGTACTTCCAATAATGTCCCGCATAAAATAATCCATATAGAACATGCGTTTTAAGTCGAAGCAAAAGTATAAGGAGTCGCATTAGCGGATGCAAGCACGTGTCCTACTAGTCTGGTAAATACACACACACACACAGCATATAGAAAAGGCCTATACCATGTCTATATACACAATTGCATCTCAGTAACTCCCCTCCTTCTCTCTCAGCTTCCAGGTTATTAAATGAGCAAAGGTTCTTTGATCAGCTCGCCGCGAAACGCAATTTTCCCGCGGGAGCTCTCGTCGCGCAATATAGCAACTACTACTACTAGTACTACTACTACTACCAGTCAATTTAATCCACCACGGAAAAGCCTTAATTAATACCGAGTGACCAAGAGAGAAGGAAAGAAAGAAAGAAAGAAAGCACCGAGTGACACAACGGTATTATAGAATGAAAAAAACTGGACTCTCTACGTGTATAAGAGCAGGTCCTCGACTCTCTTTCTCTTGCAACACAAAGCTATATAACCGCTAAGCTAAGCTATAAGCTCTCTTTCTATATACATTTACAAAGACAAAGGCACGCGGTTCGTATATGTATGCGAACAAAAAAAAAAGTCGCGCAAGACCGTGAAGACGTTTCAATTACGAGGAGCGGCTCGGCTACTACTACTACTACTACTGCTGCTAGTCAGCTGGCGCAAATATCGGCAGGTTACATGTGCACACACGTGAGCGCGAGAACCTGAGTACTAACCAACAGCAGCAGCAGCAGCAGCTCGTATAGACAATTAATCATCGTCAGTGCGCCAAAGCGTCATTCCTGTTACTCGGCTACTACTACAACTACTAATACTACTACTTGTACTGCACTGTGTCGTGCTATAACGGATTCTAGATGGCAAAATTCTCTCATCGATTCTTGTACTCTAGTGTACTTTTGCGGAAAAAGTTGAAAATCGAGATACATGTGTGATACAAGACCCCTCCTCCTCTGGATATCATATACTGGATGTTCTCATCTACTCATATACCTGAGGATGGAATGAAAATCTCGATTCTCACGGTATAGCCATCGGCGTTAGACTATCATGTTTTGCGCACCGAGAACTGCACTGGTGGTTTTAATTGTTGGGAGAGATATATTCTCCCTGTTTGCCTTTTTTGGATATGGGACTCTTCTGGCTTGATTGACGTCTTTCTATATAACCGCGGTTGTCAGCTCTAGGGTTATATATATTTTTTTTGCTAAATTCAGGTATAGAGAGTCCGGTTATTATTATTTTTTTTTTTTTTTTGGTGTGTGGGAGATTTTTCGGTGAAGAACACTTTGTTGTTTTTTTTTATTCGATCTTGTTATATATGGTTTAAACGAGATAGTGATATCTTGTCGATTGTTGACAGGTATCGGTTAAAAAAAAAAAAATTATGTTTTTACGAAATCAATTAGATTCGACGATAATTCAGTTAATGATTATAGTGAGAATTTGTGTGGTAAGAAACATACATGTATATGTTTTTTTTTTCTCTTTCATCTGGTTTAACGACATATTTTTCTTTACCAAGATCCAAGAAATCAATTTATCGAGTTTTGCTTCGTTTATAAATTCAGGTCGGACTTTTCTTTGAAATAAAAAATATATAAAAATTTTTTCACCTCTTTTAATCACGGTTACACACTTTTCTTTTCCATTCAATATACACAATTAAAAATTTTGAATTTTTCAATTTGAACTTACTGACTTTGTAATTAAAAAAATTTTTTTATTTCTTTTTCTTTTCAAAAGTATATAACACCACGAACGTGACTTTTAATTAGCAATTAAGGTCAGATTGACGTCAATTTGCACTAATCAGCTTCCATCGGGCAATATCGTCAAGTTAGAATAAAGGCACATACACATACACGATAAGTCGAATTAAACCTCGTGACATTTCATATAAAACGTTATCAAGCTTATACGGTGTGTTGAGCTTACGTAAGTTCAAAGGGATTACGAGAGAGAAGTGAATATTTAAAGCTATATGTGTGTTATGTGTGTTTTAAGCGTTTACGCTGGAATGAATGTTTAAAATGTGGCTAAAAGTTACATGTGTAATCGTCCAGGAATAATTACCTAGCAAGAATTGATTAGAAGGAATTCACGTCGAGTTATGCGCTCGCGCGCGCGCATACACATGCCTGTGATTGATTTTCTACTTAACGAGCCGAGTAATGAAAGTAAAATTAAAAATTTGTTAATTAAAAAGTTTTGTAACGTTTGTCGCTCTTTTTTTTATTATTATTATTTTTTATAAGGAAGATCAAATATTGCAAGTATTTTTGGTATCTTGTAATAACGTCAAGAAACATAATAATAAAAAACTTTTATTGCAAGAACATGAAGTTTAAATTTTAATTAGTTGACTATACGGACCTTCTCTAAACTTTGATTATACATATACTTTAATTAAAAATTTAAGATATTAAAATAAAATAAAATAAAAATCTTTATTTGTCATCAAAATTAATATCTTGTATTTAAAAGCTGTATACTTATTATTATACACTCCAAGCAACATCATATCACGATGCCATCATCAGATGAGTTATTTAAATTACAGTAGGATTTAATCATAGCAACCCCTCCAATCTCTTTCTCGAACATTTGCTATTTTAAAAGGGCACTGATCTGTTTTGAAAGCACCTTGGAAAAGAGAAGGGACCAACACTAAAGAGTACTCGTGTATATAGCTCTCTCTTGTTCGTACAATATCTACCCCTCTCCTTAACAACCATATCCAGACTCAATGGAACAAAAAACAAAAATAATAATCCATCGTTAGTAGTTATACATATCCTCATCTTAACGGTGTAGATAAAACAGCAGCTATACACTCCTTGGTATTAATAATAACGAAAAAGCGAGCTACACGTTTGAGTCCGAAAAAAAAATACGCAAAAGTTTGTGAGGGGGAAGAGGGGAGAGGTACGCGTCTGATTTCATTAAAAATTATTTATACGGGAATACGAAGCTCATAGTGGAATAAAGAAAAAGAGAGATAAAGAGACGAGTGGGAGAAAGAGTCAAAGGTAAAACTCGTGCTCATCCCCGCGTGGCCTAAAAGAGGATGTTTTATATATACACGTATATATGTATATATCTATATCTATATGTCTGCGTCGAGTGACGCGCAATTAAATCGAGAGGGGAATTCGCTCGTTTCACTCTTCTCTCCTACCCCTATCTCTTTCTGTCAGTCTAACTCGCTTTGGCGCGTTTCCTCGGCGATGAAAAAAAAAAAAAAGAGCGGAAAAGCATCGAAAGGGGTTATAGAGAAGTATGGGTTGGCTGTCGGATAGAGAATCCCCGTTGCTGTGGATCCCTAATTAACTGAAATGAGTCCGTAGCCATAAATAAAACGCGACCTCGTCATCGTGTATGTGTGTATATGTGTTTGTGTTTGTGTGTGTGTGTGTGTGCGAAAAGGGGCACGAGAAAGTTTAACACCAGGGGAGCATCGACGAGGTCGATGGAATCCCGTTGAATTTTATGCGAGATTATTCTGCCTGATGATCAAGCTATGGCATTTGGGAGGGATAAATAATTTTTGAACGATGACTCGGTTTTTATTTTGCTTGAATGTATGTATGTATGTATAGCAGCTCACATATGGTGCAATGATACGCTGACAACTGATGGGGGATTTTTTTGGCTGTCGATGTGTCTACATGATTGCAACCTCTGTTGTATATGTATCTGTATGTGCACAGTTTAAAATAAATGATAAATCATGATGGTCTTTTTTTTTGCTTTTTTGTTGAGTCTTGAATTTTTGTGAGATTCTAAGATTTTTTTTTTCGATATTTTTACAAGTGTCATGAGAACTAGAAAAAGTTTTGTCACGAAAAGGAGTAGGTATATATAGCACAGCTTAAAAGGAGAATCTAAGCGAGTAAAAGAAATGGAAGTCGGAAGAAACAATAATTCCAATTGACAGTAGCGTCGACGACGGACGAAAGAGATGCGGGAGATAGAGAGATAGATAGAGAGCGAGAGCGATAGAATGGATGGTATAGTAAAGGAAAGAAGAGAAAAATAAAAGGGGCTTGGAGACGAAAGAGTATTAAGTAAGGCGCGCACTTTTCTCTTCTATAAAGGCCAATTAATTTCGCCTTCGTCGTTTCAGAGAGCAGTAGCAAGCAGAGCCCCGGAGCCTCTTAAGACGACTTTTAGTTGAAAAGGAGAGCAAGACACAGAAGTATATGGTATAGGTATATCGCGGCGGATCGAGTGGGATGGAGAAAAAAAATGACGTCCTGGCAATAAGGGTAAAGGAAGGGGGTTAGAGCTATACTGGAAGATGAAAGGGCATTGACGAGGGATCGAAAGAGAGAAAGAGAGAGAAAGAGAAAAAGAAATCCGGCAGGTTTGAGGGATTTGAAAGGAGAAAAATCGCTGCTCCTTTTTCTACCGGCTAATTTGGATTAGTTTCCACTCGGCTCTCTCTCTTTCTCTTTCTCTCTCTCTCTCTACTCCCGATTCGATCGATTTCCCGAGAGTGTTCTCCAAGGGAGTTCTCTTGGATTAACTTTTGGAAAGTGCACCCGAGGATTCCAAGACTTGTATATATGTATAGTTATAAATACATACAAACAGATACTAACATACACACACACACACACACACACACACACACACAGAGACAAGTCTCTGTATTGTGTCCGAGTGTCTTGAATGGCCATAAATTGTTGGATCCATTAGACAAATTAAGCGCAGGCCGCCTTAATTGCATTCAAGAGTAGACGGAATTGAATTGTGCAGTTAGAGAGAAAGAGCAACTTCGTTATTAATTGATAAATCTTCGGTTTCACTCGTCAAAATAAACTCGTTAAAATATACACGCTGAATTTACTTAAAGATAAACGAGATGTATGGCATTACATCCAAAATTGAGCTTTTTTTTTCCAAATTTGGTACCAACAGGCTAAAAGGTGAAGAAAAATGCAGTTGCAAAGTTCTCACACGTCAAATAATGTATCGCTCACTCGTGAATAGGCAGACAAGGACGTGCGAGCGAACTTACAAAGAGAGTAAAGTGATAAAAAGAGTCAAGACTTGAGAATAAGCTGCACCAGTGTGTGGACTGATGCTTATGTCATTGCTTGTCGTACAGTAAAACTTGCACGAAGAAGAAAGGAAGAGAACGAAAGAAGCATACAATATATGCTACTCCTCCAATTCAATGAAGAAATGCGTTATTCGTCAAGCCTGCATGCAGTGCTCTCGTGAATTTCACAGGCTGAGAAGGAGATGAAGTCGGACGAGATACGCCACTTAGCGCTTTGGTAGATCACGCTAATGTATACGAATACTTTTTGCGGACGTGGCTCTTTAGTAGCAAAGAGGCGCTAAAGAGAGGTCGAGGTTGTATATTTTTGCTTCTTGTGAGTCAATTTCTCGAGTCCTTGTTAGAGATATGGACTGTGATGGGTAGGAATAAGACTTTCCTAACTTGCAACTTGGATTTTTTTTTATTGTTCGCGTTGCTTGGGCAATAGCTTATGATAATAATTTTGTTAAAATCAATTATGAAAAAAGTGTTTACAAAAGTTTATAAATTGTATTATCTTTAAAATAATTATTTTTAATATCATTTAAAATTTATTTTGTTTATAAGATAAAATTTTTAGATTTTTGTTATTACATTACATGAGAAGAATAATGCATTTTATTGATATACAGTTCATATCCGTTTTAAAAAATTAAAATCAAACTATTTTTTAACTGAAAATTTATAAGCTTGATTAACGGAAGTTTACATTTCCATCGTATAAATTTAAAATAATTACATTACATTTTGCTATATCCACATTATTGCATTTTAATTATAGAACAACTAACGTAAATTTTAAATGTCTTACAAAAGAGATGAGATTTACTTTATTTTCAGACTCATACAATTTCATTTTATTTCGTACAAAAAGTATTTCAGTGGTTTTTCGTATATTACCAGTTACGGAGGGTACGACCTTACCTTTTTTTTGGAAGACCCCAAAAAGCAGCAGTACTTTATTCACGGTTTGGATAAAGAAGAATTAAGCCACATTTTGGAAAGCTTTAATTTCTCTGGTCTGTGGTGGTAGTCTTTCTTTTTTTTTTTTATTTAGTTCTCTCTCTCTCTCTCTCTCTCTCTCTTCCCCTTTTTTTTTTTATTTTAACACAGCTATTTATTCTTTTACACAAATTTAATAGCATTACAAGGCATTTCCATTTGCACTAAATTTATACTAATCTCCCTCGTGTGTTACAGACACACTATACAGAGAGAGAGCTTTCATAGTTGGCCGTTTAATTAAAGCGGAGAATTTGGTCTTGCGCTTGTTGGAATATAATAAAGCATTTAAACCGCGAGGGCCACTCGCACGAAATATACATTTGTATTCCAAGCAGTTACATCCCAAAGTTAAACAACTCTAATCAAGCGTTATAACATACATATATAATATTTCGCAATTTTGAAAGGAGAGAAAATAAGGTATAAAAAATTATATTGACTTTATCAAATAAAATGTAACTCCCCTCTTCAAATAAAATAACGAAAATTTATGCTTTCTATTACACGTATGGGGTAAAATATAATCAAAAAATCGAAATGAAACAGCTATTCAATGAAATTACAATCGAAATATCCAAAGTATATAGCCTACCTATAGCAGACATCAACCGCAAAAAGGTCGTAATCATTTAGCATCCGGATATATCCCCCCCCTTCCGCGCTAATACCATAAAACCGATATCCCCGCGAACCAAAGTGGATTCCCTCCAAATCCATCCCCAGGTCATAGTATCAAGCCAAAGCATGGGGTGAAAGGGGAGAAAGAGAGAAAGAGGAACGTTCGAAGGGATAAAACGCGGTTGAGGCGCGCGAAAAATCCTGGGGATGTGGTGTGTGCGTATATAGAATAAAACAGGGGATGACGGTGGTGGTGGGTGAGGTTAAATCGTTGGGAAAATCCGCGTGGCCACGACCGTAAGGCGTCTCGTCGTGTCGTGTGCGGAGACACATATTACCCGGGACCTGCCGTAGAAGAGCAGTAGCAGCAGCAACTGTACACCCCCTGGTATATACCTATATACGCGCGCCCCGAGAGAGATTGGCGCAATTGGTCGTAAAAACGTCGACGGAGGAGTAGTAGTAGTAGTATAGAGAAGAGGGAAGGGAAGAGGTCGCGAGAAAGTGCGAGCCGAAACTATCTGGGATTCTCTGCGCAAAACGTAATGATGATACCGGTATATATACGGAGAGACTTGCTGTTTGACAAAAAACTTGGTGCGCGTAAAATTTAGTTGCTAGACTGGTAGTATATGGTGGACATGAAGGCTTTGTTTAGATGGATATATGTATCTGCGTGTGTGGAAAAGAATTACGTTACGCATTGCTGACCAGACGTTGAATGAGTCAATTAAGAAAAATCTTGTCTTGTCAGTTAATAGCATTACGCGATTGTTTTTTTATTTTTTTGTATTTTTTTTTTTTATGTTTGTTGACTGGTTTAGAAGTTGAAATTCTAGTTATTTTATTATTATTATCATTTTTATTTTATTCTTTTTTGTCTTATAACGCTTTGTAAGACTGTAGGTCATTTATAAAGAAAACGTGTGTTACACAGTTAAAAGATTTATCATTTCTTTTATAAAAAAAAAGAGCAAATATTAAGACTAGAGAAAAGAGAGTGTATATATAGATCGTATATAACTTGGTAAACTCTCTTGAAAGTTCAAAAATTTCTTTCGAATAAAATAATGGAAGGTAACTGACGGGGAAAAAGTGCGCGCGCCGAAAACTTTGAAGCGCAAACTTTGTGTGCAGAGAAGGAAGAAGGAGGGAAAGAAAGGGGGGGCTAATACAGAAACTTTGTTTCCTCGCCTTATACTTCCTTGACATTGACTTTGACACTAAATTTACTTTTAAGCAACATTTAGCTATCTTAGTAGCTCTTTCTTACTACTATCCAAGCTTCTCCCTCAAATCACGCTTACTTCTAAAAAAAAAAGAAGATAATATAAAAAAGAAAAAAATGAATCAGTATTATCCCACGTTCAAGCACAATTTCACAACAATGTAAAACGAGTAGTCTTACTTTCTTCTCTTTTCTTTCTCTTTCTACCCAGAAAATATTGCAGTACAGCTTGTATACCTCATCTCTTTCTCTCAAGTGTACGTCTGGATTAAAAAATTTGGTCTCGCTTGCGCTCTCGTACATGTTCTCACATTTTATCCCTCTCCTCTCCCTCTCTCTCTTTTTTCCTCTTTCTTCTCCGGCGTGTGCATTAAAGATCCCTCAGAGCAGAGGCGAATACTCGACAAGAATGCTCAATTAAAGTCCCTAAAAGGCTGTCAGGCCGAATCACGGAGTGAATGCAGGCCCGCAGCATAGTACTCATACATATAGCTGGGCTGGGAGAGAGATGACAAACTACTTGCGCACGCGCATAAGAGCCTTTCTCTCTGAGCCTAATTGCGTTGAGACGTACGTACAGAGGCATTTTGCCTTTGTCCCCTTTCCTCTTCTTTTTATTTTTTTTTAATTTTTCGATTTATCTTCTACTCTTTGTGATTTCTTATGTCTCAGTATACATAAGCAATATGAATCATCAGACTCCGTACGGTTACCTATACTCATATGGCTAAACAGAAGCGAGAAAGTTCTGATTTTTTTTTTTATTTAGTGTTTTAAAGAAAGCTTCACAGATACATTTAATACCTGTTTGGTAATACTCGTAAGCACAGATACGATTCTACGAGTCTCAAAATTTAACGATTATTTTACATGCAAATGGAAATTATAGAGTGAAAGCAGAAAATGATGTTTCAGATACACGTATATATGTATCGAAACAATCAAAGCTTGGAAAATTTTAAAACCACGAATAACAAAGCTGCCACAGAGAATATTCGTTTTTGATATTACTGATTTGTAGTACATATACACGCACAATCTGTATATAGCCACTCAATTTTCCCATCCACAAAGTTTTGCTAGAGCATAATCGGGAAAATTATTAATACTCCGATTTGTCGAACGAAAACACGTATTGAATGTTACATCGATATTTACACGGGATGCGGTTCGTAATAATAATGATAATAATAATCCAAAAGAGAAGAGCGAAGGGGTATATATGGAATTGCAAGTGAGAGTACACTCGAACGCAAACCTTTAAACCCAATTCGCAGTCGCATTAAATCGCGTTTATATGCGTGTATACTATAGCAGGTAACTATATAAGCAAGAAACGTGTACACGTATTTTGTGCATATATGTGTATTATATTGCTGTTGTCGTCGAATATATTTTGAAAGGGACATATCATATACATATATACGCAAGCGATGAAAACCATTTGTGCCGTGTACAGTATACGCAGCAAGCGGAACACGAGTATTAACCCCTAACGCTTTTTACGCGTCTCGACGAGCCGAGCTTTTCGTATAAGAGTGTATAGTCAAGCTCTATACGTGTATATATACATACGTGCGCAAGCTCACGCGATTTTCCAAAGACTGGTATGCGTGATATACACACACTTGTATGTATAGTATAGGGTGTCTATATATGGGATAGTTCCTCCACCACCACCACTGTCGCGCCTGTTGCTCTCCACGCTCGCCGAGATAATCGAAATTGACGCGAGCAAAAAGCACCGGCTGGGATGAATGTATGTGTGTGTGCTGTTACATGGAAAAACCTGGTGAGCGAAAGAGAGAGAAGAGTTCGATGCGGTTCGACGAGCCGAAAGCCAACGATTCTCGCCTCACCTCCACAACCCTCCTCTATATATACCAACATCGTCGTTCGGCGGCTTCCCCCGGGCCTCTCTCTTTCTCTCTCTCTCTCACAGCACACCACACGGAAACTTGTCAAAAGTCGAGAGCGGAAGGCCGAGCTTCCTCGGGAATTTTAACGCCTGACCTGAGAAGCGGAGGCTTTTTCAACGTCTTCTTTCTTTTTTTACTGCTGCTGCTGCTACTGCAGTTCCTTGTACTCCAATGATCCTACATATATAAGTGTGTGCACGCGACGTTGAAAACTTTGTATGAACGAATGTATGTATGTGTGTGTGTGTGCGTGCCTTGGCTTTTTCATCGCTTGGAAATGCGAAGTCGTTGCGAGAAGCGTTAGAGGATGACGAGCGAGAAAGTTTTCAATCTTTTTTTTTTTTTTTTTTTATTTTTTTTACCACTGAGCTTTAACGATGTTGAATTACACACGCCCGGATTATTTTGTGCTTACTGATGCGTAGGAGAGAGAGGGAAAGAGAGAGAGAGAGAGAGTTATGTCATTAAGAGATTAATTTGATTTTCCGATGTTTGTTGTTATAATGTTAATGGGCCTAAACGGAACAATAGACACGTACATACGTGGTATAGGTACAGAGCTTGAATATATATATTTGCTACTACTGTTGCTGCTGCTATGTTTCTCATTTGGGAATTATTGGTTAAATTCCGAAATTTCGGATTAAATTATCAGCTAGACTCGTTTTCACTTCGCCCCAATAATGCGCTTTGTATATGCAAGACTTACATTTCTTTTTTTTTTTTTTGTACAATGATGCTTAATATAGATATCCTATAAATTATTCTACAATAATTATAATTTATAATAATCAAGCTGTGATTTCATTATATTTGCTTAAATTATTATTTGGTAAGTGGAATAGAAAATTGTAAGAGCTTAATATTATATGAATAATACGTATGTATGTTTGATAAAATATTATAAAAGCGAGAATTTATATCTTTATTACGATGAAAAAGAAAGAAAATAGCAAAAAGTTTTATCTACAATAAAAATAAAATTCTTATCTTTCAATCTCCTATACGAGAGACCAAAGTGGATGAGGAAAAGTAATAAAAAAAGGGATGGATAAAGAAAGGAAAAAAGAGTTGAGGCTAAAGGTAAAACACGTATATTTCACTGGTAGAATTCATCGGACGGCCGCATAGGTGAATCGAGATTAAAGCGAAACTTCGACGTATATAGAGTCCTATAGTGGTGAATCAAAAAAAAAAAAGGAGACGAGGAGTTAGATGGAGAAAGAAAGGCTGTATGAAAGAGATGAAAGTGGGAGTAAAAACAGTCGCAAGCACACTGGAAAAAGAGAACGGTGATTACCGCGGTCGAACGATTTTCGGTCGAAATCGGAAAGACAAAAAAAAAGGAATGAATAGAAAAAAAAAAGTTGTGGTATATATAGTCGTGGGAATGGTCTTTCAAAGAGTTTCAAGAGAGTCCTATCTAAAAATTAAAAATACGTTGCAACTGGGTTTTGAAAAAAAGCTCACCCAAAAATTGGATCCCTTTTTTATTTAGAAAGGGTTTCCTTTTTTTTTTGGATTTGTGTAGAATGTAATATTCTTGTTGGAATAGTATATATGAAAAGGTATGTATATTTGTTTTTGAAAAAGTCTTTTTTTACTTTTACCAATATTAAAGTTTGTTATTGGTTTCTAGAAAGTTTAAGTGGAAAAATTGCGTTTTTCTTTGATACGAGTAAAAGTACTTGCAAATTTTTAACGAATAATGAAAAGAAGCTACAATATAGTTCCAAAGTAACTTTTAAAAAAAAAAAAAAAAAAAATTGTTCTCACTTTACATGGTAAATCACGAATTCGATCCTTTGTTGTCAGACAAGCCACAATTTGAAAAAAAAATTGAAAGATACTTGCGCCCACGAATAACCAGTCTTCTCCAACTCAATCATCCTTTTCCCGACCGCTAGCGTTAACTGACTTTCAGAAAATCAAATAAAGCTCTCTCTCATGCTCTCTTTCTCTCTCGGTGCATACAGCCAAGCGAATGGAATCGCAAGCTCAAGCGCAAGAGAGAGAGAGAGAGAGCTTTTCTCGAATTCGTCCGCGAGAAAAATTCGTTCTCGGTTGGACGGCATCGCAACTGGAATAAATTCCCTGAAGCCAGTCGGCCGAGATTCTCCACTGCCACAACTGCCGTGCATTGCAGAGAGAAAGAGAGAGAAAGAGAAGAGCTCATCCAGTACTCGCGGGATTTTCAATTTTCACGAACGCGCCTGAGAATTCGACCGACTCATCCAGCAGCAGATTTTTCGAGAATTTCGCGCGGACGTGACGAGACACACACATATATACCGCATCGCGTCTGGCTAGCCAAGTGGAAGTATATGGAAGTTCTCTCTTTCTCTCTCTCTCTCTCTCTCTCTCGAGCCTGTAGCTCGGCCAAGTGGAAAAGGGATGAGTACCGTCAGACATAGACCTCTGACCTATGTTTCGATGTTAATTTCTACCTTTCTTTTTTTTCTATGATGCTTGCAAGTTCTGAAACTCACTTTCTCTCTCTGCTTGGATGCCGAAAAAGTTATCGAAATATTTTAGTAATTTTTTTTTATTTTTTATATTGAATTCAACGTCACTCAATTTTTCGATATTTTTTGTAAAAGTAAATCAAAATTACATTTTGTACGTACGGTAAATTTTTTCGTTATGATAAAAAAATTTCATAATATTTTTCGAACGATTTGTGTAAAATAAAATTTGTAAAAAATAAAATACACTTATCTACAAAAATGTTTTTCTTTGCAAAAAATAAAAATTTTAGAAGTCTACAGAGAAAAAAAAAATTATTCTAAAACATGAAAATATTTTCACACTTTATCGACAGCCATTACTTTCTCTGATCCCTTAACCTCAAGACGTGTATAATTATATCAAGCACGAGACAACATCAAGGCATAGATAATAATTTACCAGAAAATTATATTTCAGACTTTTTAAACAGACGTTACGGTCTGATTCGTAAGGGAAGTGTTTAAGAAAAAAAAAGAAAAAAAAATTGAAGAGGATCCACATAGCAACCCAACATCGTCGTCCGGGATATTGCCTCTAATAACAGCATTCGCTTATTTTTTATCTTTTACTTTCCCTTCTACCCTGTACTGTTTCTGCTGCTGCTGTAATTGCACGTAGAAAATGAAAACTCCGCTTAATTAAAGAATAATTCTTTGATTCTCTCGTCGAGGACGCGGAGAGATGGAGAGAACAGCAAAGAAAAAGAAACCAGAAAAGAGATATAAAAGGAAGAGAGTGAAAGAGAGAGGAGAAGCAAGAGAGTTGGTTAAGTGGGACAAATCGAGCAAAACTTTTTTGTCCATTGTATTCATCGCAGCAGACAGAAAGTACTGAAAAACTGTCCATCGAGCGTGACACTTCTTTCAATCTTTATCGTTCCACGTCTTTTATCTCGTATTAATTGTTCCTTTCAACGAAAGTGTACAGATGTCGATTTTAGTGAGTTGAAATAAAAAAAATGTCTGTAATACATTGTCAATAATGTCACCCGTTAATTTAACAATTAAAAGAAAGAAAATCTCAATAATTGAATAGACAAAAAAAACCTTATTTACCAAAATAAATTTAGCTTTATATACATTATGAGATCAGTAATGGAATATACATCATCTAACGATTATAATGGTTAAAAGCAGATATTAATAATTTACATAATAATACAAACATATACACATATCCTGCTAATTAATAATTTAACGAAATTTAATACTGTTTAATAAATAAACGCATCGATTACACTTGATTATCAATCAGGTAAAAAATAAAAGGAGGAGGGGCTGCAACAGCAGTTAGCCATCATTGAAAATCGAGAGGTCACACGCAGAGAGATAGATAGATAGATAGACAGGCAGACAGCATTTGCCATGTCTGATCCATTAAAAAGGAAAATACAGGAAGTTAAGGGGGAGAGAGGAGGGAGGGTGTTGGCCATCGATTGCTCGCTAATTCCAGCCGTACATCCTCGTTCCCGGTGCAAATCGGCGTCGAATTTAATTGGCCGAGGGCGAAAATTCTCTCTCTCTCTCTTCTCTACTATATGTATATACCAACGAACGAAAACGAAGTGTTCGAAATCGACAAGGTCGATAATGTCTGGCGCAGTAACAGCAGTAGTAATAGTAGCATCAGTAGTAGCAGTAGCAGCATAAGGAGGAGGAGTCCTCGACGTATGGTATATAGAGAGACGATGCGAGGGCCTGCCCCGGCTGCCGGCGCAATTCACGAAGGATATTAGGTGTCGGAACGAGAGAGAGAGGGTGCGGGTTGGGGGAGGATAGGTTGGAAGCTTTACCCTGACTATATATACGAAGCTACTAGTGGGCTGGGTCGGATAAGGCCCCGGCGACAATACGACGATCTCGCTCTCTCATTCTCTCCTCTTACCACCGACTCCTTGCGGTGGCCACAACGTTATTGCCGACGATCAGTGATTCTCATTACGTCGGAGCTGAGCAGCTCTTAGAGCAAGAGAATAAGCTCATGCACCTGCAAGCACCCCGAGGGCGCTCGACCGATATATACCCTCTTCTCGGCTTCAAAATATATACCTAGATTGAGAGGGAGAGAGAGAGAGAGAGTTTCCAAGTGCAGCCATATACACGACGAGCGTGTGCGCCTCCGGTCTCTGAGTTTCCTTTCCATCCTCTCCTTCCTCCATCTCTTACTTCTCTCTATACCCTTTCCACTAACACTCGCTTCTCTTCTCTCTCTCCCCAGGGCGATGTCGCGTTATCAGCCGTGCCTCTGCGACTATACGTCGGCTAGTTGCTTTATAACCAGTAGCAGCAGCAGCAGTAGCAGCTAACGTGGTAGTTGGTATACCCGCGTGTCGAAGGCTTGTTTATGCAAGAGGAAAGCTCTCTCTTGTTCTCCCTCTCTCTCTCTCTCCCGAGTGGCGTTAGGTAGTACTCTCGGGCGTGGTTGCGATTCTTGAATCGACGTTGTGCTCTCTGTTATATATTATATACTGTTGCTAGTGCAATTGTCGTATAAGGCCGCTTAGTATGGATACGCGGTAGTAGCTGCTACTATACTGTGGCTGCAACTATTCTCTCTCTCTCTTTCTCTCTCACTACGTCTTATATTTGCGAAACGCGAAAGGGGTACACATTGGGATGTCTCAGGAGTATATATCTTTCAGCTCTCAGGGAGTTTGAGATCCTGGCTTGCCCGCGGAATTTTGCGTAGTGTTAGGTATGTATATATATGTAGAGAGAGAGAGAGAGAGAGAGAGAGAGAGAGAGAGAGAGAGAGGTGGTAAGAGAGGTAAGACTTGAATTACGATGTTTGAGTTGAGGCTAAGTTTATGTGGGAGAGGAGAAGAGAGAGAGAAGAGAGAGAGAGGGAGAGAGAGAGAGAGAGCTGAATCACGAATAATTCCAAATGAACGCTAATGTGTAATCTGCGAACTTACAGCGCACGTTGTAGAATTTGTAAGATTTTGTTTGTGGGTATAAAGCTGACCTAGTTTTACATATTTTTTTACTTCCTTTTTGATAAGATTATTAAAGGTTTTTTTTACCAGTTTTTAGTAAAATTCAAAGAGTTTTATATGTTCTAGCTTACCGCAATCACTCTTTATTTATTTTAGGGTGAGGATGATTGAGATTTTGAGCTACATGTAGAACAGCTTACCTGTAACAGAAAAAAAAGAATAATTATTAATTATTTATTTTTGAATTATATTAATGGTTAATTTAACATTAATTTAAAAGCCAATTTTCTTCATGATATAATAAAGTAAAAAAAGTGCACACACAAAAAAAACTTATTTTTATTTGTTCATCTTTTTTTTTCTTTCAATATATCTGCAACAATTTTGAACTCTTTCATATACCACTACAGATTCACTTTCTTATGACAAAAAAAAACAACAAACAGAAAGAATGAAAGAAAGAAAAAAAAGAGCTAACAAAATAACGAGGCTCTGAAAAATAATGAATCCGTAAAGGGAGCAGCGATGCTGTTGGTTGTTGAGGTGGTGAAAGAATTGTAGACGAGGGTAGGTGTGGGTGTAGTGGGTTTGTATATCTTGCCATACTGTTAGCATCAAAGCTTCGGTTCGCGACCTCCACGGGCGCGCGCGTAGCAGTTAATTTTTTTTTTCCCCAAACAAAAGATCCTAGCACACAATGCTTCTCTTGGTCGCATAAAGGAAAGCGGCCAACTACCCTGATTCAAGCTCATCGCCGGTTATACAGCCATGCTCGCGCGTACACTCGCTCAAGCCAAGCGAATCTCTCCCTTTCCCTATATATTATATGCCTCTATTGCTTGAGGTTCTCCTTTGCTATACCATCACAGCCGCAAGAGCCTCAACGCTATATATACAACATGAGACTGCTTACAGTCTCGCCATCAGTAGAGAAGCAGCAGCAGCACCATTGCCACGTAGGTATCTATTACGGTTTCCGGGCGCATTTAACCAGGCAACTATGCCCGACGCAGCATATAATACAGCAAGCCAAGAGTATAGAGCGAGAGCTGTAAGCGCATGTTCGTATGTGAGTATATGTATTTACGCTCTCGCACGTGCGCACGCGAGCAATTTAGCCTTAACTCTCAACCTATACCATCCCATCTCACTCCTTACCGCGTGTATATGTATATGCGATAAGTGCACTACTGCTATTGCTGCTGCTGCTACGTCGTGCAACTTGACGCGAGTGCAAGCGAGCAAGTCGCGAATACGGAGCAACGGGTCGAGAGTGAGGTTCTCTCTGCTGCTAAGCGATAATTTGACTGGTATAATGCGTTGAGTTTTAATAAGCACGCGTTTAGAGGGAGAGAGCTTTAATGATGGTTTTGCGAATAGTACGACTGATACACACTTGGCCGCGTTTTTATTTGGATCGAGGTATACTTTCTTTTGGCATATATATATATTCTTTTGAGCCTTTAACCCTTTTTTTTATGTTCTTTCATCTGTGACCTTTTGTAAATTGGTTCAGTCTGGAAAATAGGTACATTGCATTTTTCTTTTAAACTTTTTTTTTTTTTAATGACCTAGATTATGAAAAGAAGATTTTGTAAGTTTGATATCATATTTTTTTTTAATTCATGATTTGAATTTTTCGTTTAACATTACATAATTTAAATATTTAAAATTTATTAAATTTACAAAAATCTTACAATACTATTTTTAATTTTTAATTCAAATATTTATTTTAATTGCTTACAATTTTAAATCTCTTTTTGAAATTTTTAATATTTTTTTTTTAATTTATTAGAAGACGAGAATGTTATGCAAACTTACAGAAACCTCAATTTTCGCAAAATGAAAAGACAAACATAAATTTAGGAAAAGAGGTCACTAATTTAACGAGCGCACATATGTGAATTACCAAACGGTATACCACAGAAAGCTCAAAAGGGTACATTCAAACGACGAAAACGACGACGACGACGACGACGACGAGTGACGATCTCACGTTATACGTATAAATGTACTCCTTTATTACAAACATTAGATTTCAGAACCTAACAAGAGAGCAATAAGAGAGAGAGAGAGAGAGAGAGAGAGAGAAAAAGCATTTAATTTTCCATGCACACACACATACATACATACATACATACATACATACATACAAGATTTGTATTATAGGCTGTTGACTCTGTCGGTAGAGAGAAACACAGACATTGTATTGTAGAAGTGCGGAGTTTCAAACGTTTTGAATCTCGTCAGAATATACTCGTTTTACTCCCTCGTTTACGAAATAGCCTGTACGTGCATGTGGTGCTGCTGCAGTTGAACTGCTCATGATGATAATTCGTTAAAAGCGAACAACGCTGTTAAACAAAATACACACACACATACAAATACACTCGAACACAAAATTATACCCAGGAACGAGTTCCACCATCTATAAACATTGAAAATCAGCGCACACTCGCCCCGTTTGGTATATGTTAAAGCTTTATAAAAAGCTTCGTACTTTCAGGTATAAATTAGATGTGTATAGAGTGAGGGGGGAAAGAGGTACTACGACAACCGTGTTCGTGCCAACACTATATTCTTCCTCTCTCTCTTTTGCTTTACCATCACGTGTGAAATTATTATATTTATATACGGCATCCAGCGTGTCGTGGAAAATGTGGCTGCCGGAAAAACGCGGATATAAATAATCGCGATACACACAACACACCACCACCAACACTACTACTACTACCACAGAAAGGTACCCGCAGCTTTTTCTGCCTCTTCTTTTTTTCTAACTTTTCTAGCATTTAGTCTCTCTCTCTTTTTACCTTACAGTCTTAGATTTTTTGCTCTACTACCATATACTAGTTTGGCTGCCCGTGAATTTCTTCTTCAGATTTCGGTCCATACCGGGTATATCTTACGCTAATGTTCAAACCAGAGGCAAAAGACAGCTTTAGTACCAACTAGCTCCTTTTCTTTTATCACCCAGTGATATACAAAATTTTTTAAAGTAGTGACACGATACATATATAGATATTGACCCATCATATAGCCAGTGGCTACCTTCAACAAGATATAAATTTTTGTTTATGGTGTTTATAACTTTATTACATATAGCTCGACAAGAGATACTTAATAATCTCATCTTCGATAAAAGTGCAAGAGATATATAAAATAATGGAGGTGTTAAGACCCAAGTATACTCTCTACTATACACCATCATCTCTCTCTCGACAACTGACTCTTGTGCTCTACCATGAGAAACTGTTGTGGAGCACGTTAACTGCTAATTTATACGTTATAACCACAAGAGAAGAGAGTTGCTCAGCAGGTATACAGAATAACTATATATAGCTATTCTCGCACCCGCACTGATTTAACATTCAAATGCGCATAACTATTACCTAAGGTTATCCTTCTATACGAAATATGGCTATCGTTATACGCTCGCGCGCGCGCGCGAGCGAATGCTATAGTTACATTCAGGACCCGTATCTTAGACATGTACATATATAGGGGATGAGGTCGAAGTTACAATATAAACCTTGTTTCGTTTTTCTTTACCATCATTCCCTCCCCCCCCCTTCTTATTCTAAATGTACCAATATAGAGTCATCTTTTAAGCTGAGAAAACGTATAATCATCATCATCCAAGTACAAAACTACAATCATGAAAGTACGTATACGTTGGTGTATATATTGCTTAGTGTCATTGTTTTTTTTTTTTTTTTTTTATTCAGACACGGTGGTGGTGGACATATAAAATAAATTCTCAATCGAGCAGGGAGCTTATATTCTCTTATTCTGATACTGGTCGAGCGTAATACGTATACGGTGCGTGTTATATATTTCGCGGAGAGAGAGAGAGAGAGAGGGCAGAAAAAGCGCACACGTGTACCATATGCATTTATACATAGATATATATGTACATGTATATATGTATATGTATATATGCCGATCAAGGCCTTATTTAACTTGGCGTATGTAATGTATATTATATCAGGCTCGCTGGATCTGAGCCTCGTTTGATATATTTGTATGCGCACGTGTGTGTGTATGTGCGTTGTTACGCGCGCTACCATTCACGCAAATTCTGTCCAAGGATTATCCTAAGGAGAGTAAGTATATATATATAAGAGGAGGAGTATAATAATGCCTTGGCGCGTGCAGCCACTTCCTTTTTACAGATTCGTACTTTCTATATCTATATACCCCTATTTCTTCTTTGTTGTGATCGAATAATAATAGTAGTAGTAGTAGTAGTAGTAGTAGTTATAGTAGAGGAGTCTAAAAGATGAACTGTGTTACGCTTTGTGATTTTGATGTTCTCGTATTACTTTTATGTCCTTGTTTCGTATGGTATTGTATAACTTTTGGACTTTAGATTCTAGATAACAAATGACTATATTTATTATTTAATCAATTTTTTAAAAAAAAAACTATTTTATTATTCTTTATAAATTATACATGTTCAATCATATATATTTATCCACTTCAAATCAAAATCAATCTCAAGTTTCAGTCAAAATTCACGATACACCATCCAATTAAAAAAAAAAAATCTCTTCCACATTTTAAAAAAAAGCGTTGCATTCGAATGCACAGTGAAGAGAGAGAGAGAGAGAGAGAGAAAAAAAAAGTTAGAGACCAGTAAAACTCTGAATCCCTACGAGAGATCTCGGTATAGTATACTACAGTCATCGATTTCTCATCGATGCACCACTCATCCCCTAGAGAAAAGAAAAAAAAAGAGAAAGAGAGCTCAAGCTTTGCACTCTCGTATTCCGTTGTGGCTTTGTTATATAGCTTGCGGTTGCTTGAACGCATGGAAAATCGCTCGCGCGCACCGAATACGGAAAAAGAACACGTTGAGAGAGAAAGAGAGAGAGAGAGAAAAAAAAAAGAAAGAAAGAAAGAGCCGGAAAAGGACGCATACGGTATGTGTGTGTGTGTATGTATAGGGTCAGCGATCGCGTTTTCTCCTTTATATATAAAGAGAAGGACGACTATATAGACGTGCTATAGCTCCAAAAGCGTGTACATATTCTCGCTGGCAGCCCATATCCGATAATGCGACGTTAGCGGGATGCACAGAGAAATACACATATATAGCATCGCTTCGATGTAGGTCGCACGTGACTTTTATTATCTCTCTCTTTCTCTCTTTCTCTTTCTGTTTTCCAAGTATCCTCGCGTCATCGAGTCCTTGCTTACTTTATACCTTCTGTCTTTGTCTTACATATATATAAACCGCGCGGGTTTTGCGCTTACGCAAGCATCTGAAACGACAACGTACTTGCTTGTGTCGTATAGTATAGTAAGAAAAGCGCGTGTTCTCTCTTTGCATATAACGCGTACATATAGTATGTATGTATGTATCTCCCGCGAGAGAAGTCCTCTTGGAAAGGTGAGCGCGTTTTGGTCTCGCGGGCTAGTTTTACGAGAGCGCGGATTTACGGCAAGAGAGAGAAAAAGAGAATTGTATATATATACATATGTGTGTGTGTATATGCAGTATAAGCAAGTCTCCTTTCGAAACATCGGACGAAACGCGGAGCAAAGCTCTTTTACCCTTCCCCCTCCTTCTTCTACTCCCTAGTAAGGAAAAGTCATTGCAAATGGCTTTTTATTGCGTGAATTGTTGTCGCGGCGCGGGCGAGCTTGACGTAAAGTCGGCCGTTAATACGGTAAATACACTATACGCGCGCAAAAGAAATAGCGTATTTTGCTTACTTGCATCTTCTCTTATACCTACCTATACATATTCTCTGAGCTGAGTATCGTTTTATTTTATTTCTCCTGCGTAACACACAAACGCACACACATACTACTTTAACTTCGTCTTAGTTGAAAAGAAATAAATTTACCTGAAATAGAGAAAGAAAGAGAGATAGTCTAAAGACTGCTGAGCCCTCCTTTTTCAGCGATTTTCTTTGTTACGCGTATCTTACGCGTTTAAGACAGAGCATAGGAGCAAACGGTTTTTTGAGTGCATTATAAGCTATACAGCAAAAAAAGAGCGATACTGCCACAGTAATTACCAGAAAGTTAATTGTTATTGAGTATGTACATATTCTGTGTTACATCAGAGCTTTTGAGAGAAAGAGATAGATAAAGATAGAGAGGGGAAAAAGGAGAGCGAATTTATATTTGAGTTAATTGAACATAAACTCCTTTGACTATATGTATGTACAATATGTATATATAGTCATTGTTGTATTGTTCTTTTTATAGTGTTTCAGTCTCGAGGAAAAACACAGAGAAAATTTATTTAATACAAGTTTCTATATGCCTTTAAGGCACAAGTATTGCAACTCTACTACTATATTGTGTGTTTGTACAATTTTAATAAGGTATATAGCTGTATACGGAGTTTAATATAGGTAAGGATTTATAGCATCGTATACGTTAAAAAAAAAAAAAAAAAAAAAACATTATTAAAGTGAAGTGAAGAGATAGTTTGCTGCTCTTAGGATTTTAGTGATAAAGACCGAAATAATGTCGAAGTGGTCATTAGTTATATATATACAACCACTTCTCTTTCTCTCTATATATATGTAGCTAGGTATGTTTTATTTTATACTGTGTGTTTAACAATTTTATACACAATTTTCAAGAAAACTTTTATACGCGATTTTAACGTTTAATGTTTAAGTTTGTAATGTATATATATGTAATGTTAATAGAATCTAATAAAGTATATAAAGTTACGTGTGTATTATAAATTTATATTAACTTTTCAAGATAAGTTTAGTAACTTTTAATTAATAATAAAATCCAAAATTCAAATTCAATTACTAGACAGACAATTTTAAAAACCTTCAAAAAATTTTCAAATTGATCTTGTTCTGTCAACACAAGACATACAATCAATGCAAGCTCGAGGCATACAAGTCTCGTTGTTATGAGTAAAAAAAAAAAGATAAAAATTCGGTTAAATTGTTAACGATCATCGGGTAACCGCAACGCTACCAAAAGCTAAGCGCTCGCGGCTGCAGTATATATATAGAAGCAGTGTAGAGTATATAGCTCAGTCGCGGAGCCACGCCCCATAGTCTATGCCGTAGAGAAACTGAGAAGCTCAAAGCCCCACCGGGAGCTCTCAATTAAAAAAAAAATAAAAAAGCTCTGCTAGAACTCGAAGCTAGAACCTAACAACCCTGGTGTTTCGCAATAGACTACAAACCCGTATACCTATACTAAGCAACTCTCTCTTGGCATTGTCATCATATACGTCTGGACAGCAATGAGTGAGAGCTAGCTGAATGTATAGTTGCTTTGCTGCTGCTTACTAGACACTGAATTATGCGGGGCGAGTCCCCTGCGGGGGGTCCGTTTGCTAAATCAACGAGGCTTCAATCTTGAATGCACAGACTAAACTGTAGGATATATAGCTTGCTCCCCGACTGTGCAGAATAACGGGAATTTGAATTGTTCTGAAGGGGGTTCAATCTTTTTTTTTTCTTTTTTTTATTTACTCGAGTTGTAAGAATAGAACGTAAAAGCAAAGTGCTGCACTTGGCGTTTACGAGGTCAAGTCTTGAAGATAGGGTTGTTGTTGTTGTTGTTGTTGTCAGGGAGTTAAGGACCGAGAGGAACGATTGCGCGTCGAGGTTGTAAATTGCGTTAGATGGAGAAGATGACGAGTGGCGCCGAACAGCCTCTCTTGTTTATCCTTTATTATTTTGCTCAGTGAGGTATATCTAATGTTGGGAAAGAGCCATTAGCATAATGAAAGATATTGCGCGTGTTAAGGTTTAATATTATTTTTGGTCGTGTTTAGAGACAACATTTTCGTTTCATATGCATGAGAGTTTGGTGGTGGTGGTGGTGGTGGTGGTGGTGGTGCATCAGGTTTTTCAAAGTGCTACTTTCGTTGTGTATGCTACGTTTTAACGTTAGTAACTTTGTTGTTTATATCATTTTATATTAGTTTCGTGTGATGATTAAAAGCTCACGACTATGTAATTACATTCCGATGTAAGTTGGAGCTTGAGCTTTAATTAATATTAGCAAAGTAATTTTTTTTTTTTTTTTTATTTCAAAAACATTACAATGACTCTTGAGCAGAAATATAAACAAACAACTTTGATTAACGAAGTAATTTCATTTGGAAAAACATAAACAGAGCAAAAGCTTTATCTAAGTGAAAAAGGCTAGCTTTTTTATACGAGTAACTAAAAATATTAAAATGTAGTTATGTAAAAAGAAAAGAAAGAAAAAAATAATTCAACCAATTTACTCAGTAAAATAAAACACAGTATTATAAGAGACTCGAAAGTTTCGAGGAGTAACAAGCCCCTTTTGCATTCTTTTTTTCAAAGCGCGCGATATCGCAATTAAAACGCTAACTCTTGTATACTAGTAATTATTTTTTGAAAATGCGTTCTCCACTTATTGGCCGTACGCTCGTTCCGGAATTCGGTAACAATGAAAAAAAAAAAAAAAAAAATGCTACTGCATCCTACACTCGAAAATTAACTTTCCATGCGCTCTGATCCTCTTCCTTCTCTTCCTCGTTGTCAATATCCACTTCTCAACTGTACAGTAGTTTCTGTTCGGATAGGAAGTTCATTGTAAAGTTTTTCGTGTGCATTTGTGTGTATGACTTAACTTTGAATGACAAAAATATATTCATACAAAAATTGTATCTTTTTCTGTAACAAGTTCAAAAGTGCTTTGATAACTGTATAAATTTGATTCTGTTTTTTTTTTTATTATTCAAATTTGGAAGTAACGTAAAGATTGTTAACTATATTTGATACAAATATTCGAAATAAACGTGTATACATTTTTATTCTATTTCAGTCAAACAACAATAAAGTCAAAAAAAAAAAAAGGAAGATAAAACGAAAAAATTGAAAAAAAAGCTCTTCTAAAAGAAAGAATAAGAGGCACGTAAAGTCACATCATTCATCCATGAGTTTCTAATTGACGGCGTATATTATACGTAGGGGTGGATGGCAGGTATAGACTCTCTGACTACGAGCATATCGGAAAAGTTTTTCAGCAGATACGAGGATAGCGAATAAAAAAAAGGAGTTGGGGAAAAGGTTAAAAAAAAATGTAAGGTTCGAGTATACGCATTTTATTTTACCTAGTCTCTCTCTCTCTCTTTTGAGCTATATACAAGCTTATATTTCCGCAAAAGCATTGCGTTCTCGCGCGTACGAGATATACGTTTTTCTTTTACTTGCTCCGCGCTTTTTTTTATGACCCTCGCCCCATAAAGCTTCTCTCTTTCTCTACTCTCGACGTTCCACCCCGGAAATTGATGGATACGTACGCGTATTGTTTTGCTCTCTCTCTCTCTAGTTCTCTTCAGGCTTATTCCCATTTTTTTCCTTACTCGACATCGTTTTTCATGACTTTTTCGATATATATGCGAAATGGGGATTTCAATGTCGAAGCGATAGTAACTCTTTTGCCGACACTGCATTGTTTTGTGGTGATCCTAAAGCTTTTTTCTCTTAAGAATTTTTTTTGTAAAGCTTCTTTTTATAATTAAAAGCTCGAAATAAGCGAGCTTTTGTGGAACAGTGAAAAGAGAGCATCAATGCAAATGGAATATGCAACTCGTAAAAGTTGATCTAGCTGGAGGGTATTTTTAAAATACCATTTAAACATTTCCAAATGAAATATTGATTTAAATATGGGACGCAGATTTTTAAATCAACTTATATATTATGCTTCATTCAGTATGAAATACAGGTACATTTATACCTGTATCTAGTCAAGGCCACGATATTTAATTTAAAGGATTGAAAATAATTACAATAAACACACGATCTAGCTTTAATAACTTTGTAAGATTTTATTCATTTATCATATTTTTTTTAATATTAATATCACGAATGACAGCTTCAAAACTTTCATATATTTTAGTCATCCATCCAATATAGTACACACACGATCATTTTTCTATCTTTCTAACAGGTTAATAAAATTTTAGAAAACCATGAGAACCAGAATCATTAATCCGTAAAGCAAAAAAAAAAAAAAAAGAAAAAAAGGTGAAACATAGAGCTACCAATATGTACATCAGTAGCCGTCGTCGTTGTCCAGCTTTCGCAGCAGGAGACAGTTTCTTTTCTTGAGAAAGATCATATAGCAAAGTCGAGAAACCGCAGGCGGCGAAAGCACACACTTTATGACAGAGAGAAGCAAGTAGGAGGAAGGGGGAGATATTGCGCCGCGAAAAGTCGTCCGAAAATAGCCGGCGCCGATTTCCTCGGTTTGACCCCGTTCACGCGCGCACCCGCGCACTCTCCTTCATCCTCGTATATATATATATATATCAGCTATATACACACATACACACAAGGTAGGGATATCCAGTGCAAGACATACATGTATACTTTTTTAATGTACGCGTGTGTATACCCAGTGCCTCTCCTCTCTATTACATACACCCAGCATCAGTATCAGCAGCAGCAAAACGTGCAGAAAAGAACGAGAGAAAGGGAGAACCGGTTTTCCGACATATACAGGCGGAAGGTCGTGGTGGAGGAGAGATGGCGAGAATATACAGGGGGGGACTCGCTTGGTTGCCTCTCTCGCGTATATATATGTTACAACGATATGCTATATACATATATTCGTATGGCGCTCACTCTCTCTCGCGCGCCCGCGCGCGTGCAAGCCCAGGAATTCCGTGGCTCTTTCTCGAGGCAAAGGCGAATTCCGGCTCCCTTCGACACGCGACTGAGCATCGGAGTATTATACATATAGGGAGGGCGAGAGCTGGAGGAAGAAGAATAATAAAAAAAAAGAATGTTGTTGAGAAAGAAAGGGAGAAAAGACAGTGGAACGACAAGTAGTAGTATTACTAGCTGAGGCGCGTGCGCCAGCCGGATATAGTATGCTATATAGGTTTGTATGATGATGTAGGTATAGATATATATAAGTAAAAGTGCGAGTAGTACGTGCATGTATGTATGTATAGCAAGAAAAGCTAGGGGGTGAAGCACATACAAGCCTGTATGATAGAAATTGAGTAAAAAAAAAAAAGAGAGAGCAAGAGAAGTAAGCGGGTACCCGTAT
>JAPYZE010000514.1:0-37703 GCA_030522805.1 Leptomastidea abnormis
ATATATAAATACAGCATGTATAGTGTGTCTTGGCCTTTCTATCTTTTTCTCTTTGGCTTCGCGAATTCCCGTGGCGGTGTGTCCCCCTGCGTAAAAGCGACGCGTCGCGACTCTACACGCCCGTGTTATATGTATTCTCTTTCTCTGGGTTTGCTTCTTTTTACTTTTTTATTTTTTTTTATTTTCTGTCGGCTCATTGTCGTTGTACTGTCTTGCTGCTTTTGCTGTTGCTGCTGTTCGACTGCTCTCTGCCGAGAGACGTGCGAGCGAATACATGGTGAATCATGCTGAGGCTTGCGTGCCTTGCTTTAAAAAAGACTTTTTGTCTTTCAGAAGGAAGACAGAAAGAATACCATACTTTCCTTTTCTCAATACTCATCAATGGACGACTTTAACTTTGGTTGCATGAAATGTTGAAAAAAAAAATAATAATAAAATAAGAGGTGTTACTTGTGTGTATGTATCATAGACAATATAGCATCACTACTTTATAGAAATAATTCTGTTGTCCGGTAGCTTTCGCGGATGAAAGAAGGAACCAAAAGAAAAAGAAGAAAAAAAAAACGCGTAACTCATGTCGATTAAAAAAAAAAAAAAAAAAAAAAAGAATTCGTTACAAAAGCACCAGCAGCAAGCAACAGTAACAGGTAAACGTGTCGAATCCCGCAGCTATATGTCGCGCTTTTAAAAACCTATCCTGTCTCCCACACGAATAATTTTAAATTCAAGCGGCATCGCTATAGAGCCGCAAGATATCTCCTCTCAGTAAAGCATAAATCACTACGGCATCGTGACGAAATCACCTGGTAGTAGTAGTAGTAGTGGTGGTGGTGTCTACTTTGAGATTGAGATATAGCACGCGATAAGCTCTCTAAGCGCAAACTCTATCTATATATGTATGTGTAAAAAAAATAAAAAAATGAAGAAGTGTTGTGGTTGTGTGAGTCAAAACTCAGAAGCCAGGAGTCACATTAATAGCCGGACCACGATGGTCGTCTGTGTATTGCCGATTGCTCGAGACTGCCTAGACTCTTTACTTTATATTATATACTAGTCGGACATTCACGGCCATCAGCATAGAGCCAGTAAGAGACAGTGAAAACGCGACAAAGGAGTATTAGGAGTATTGGTCCTCGGAATAGAGAGGTTTCGCGGAGGTGCGGTGCGTGATCGGTTTGCTCAAGTGGCGAACAATGGACCCCGCGAACTGTCTTTCGCGACTTTATATTCAATCGACGAGTGCGCCTTGACTTTCTGTCTCTCCACGTGTATATATGTATGTATGTATAAGCGATCGGCATTTGTCAGCGCGCACCTGCCCAATTTGTGAATTTACGAGCTGAGGGGCATATAGAGGTATACATGCGTACTATATACCTGTTCGATTATACTTTTTGCGCCGCGAGCATCAGCGCGTGTGTCTTCTCTTTTTCTTTTTCATTGCTACTGCTACTTTTAATGCTTGATATTTATTCGATTTCTTCATCGATCTTACTATTGCTGCTATGCCTATCACTTTTGACTCGTGACGAATTTTGATACTCTCTTTCTCTAATGTGCTTACTCTCTTACTACCATAATTTGAGGATGTTTAATTTTTTTTAGTCGATTTGTTTACCAACTCTATGACGGAATCGACTCCTCTTATTTGATAGCTCAATTTATGGTAAGCCGACGCTCGTAAACGGCCTATTTATTAGGAGTCTAAGTATTGCCATTAAGATACGTACACAGAGTTCAACCTTAATGATAGGTCTTTTTTTTTTTAATATTATTATTGAAAGAAGGAATTTTTTAATTGTATAAGAAGAGATGAGAAATAAAGTAGATTGAAAATAATACTTAATAAGTACCTATACTAGTCGGTTAATCGTTTTGGCGTTTTGTTTAATTAACAGAGTCTAATTAGCCAGGAAAAAAAAGTAAAGTTTTAACGGAGAAAGTTTTATTGTGCACTTAAGTCTCTTTTTATAAAAAGTATATATTATGGAGAAGCATCGTTTTCGCTAAACGTCGGATATATATATACCCATTACGTGATCTTGTATACTCGCTTCATCCGCGTATATATAATATAACCCTCTCACCATACTAATTTCATACAAACAAAATTCATTATATTTCGATATACATAATGCCATATCCTCATAATAATAAGAACAACAATCATTGCGTAACTTTATATATAAATTCTATTTATTTTTTTTTTTTTTTAATTTGAACTAGAACAAAACTATTTATATTGTCTGTAAAAAATAAAAAACTTTAAACAACACAAAACCAAAATTTCATTTGCAGAAAAAAAAATCAAATCAATTATAAAAACGATTAAGAGCAAAACAAAAAAGTATGTATGAAATAAAAAATTATAATCGAAGCACAGCAGTACAGTGCTATAAAGTTTGCTTCACAGCTGCTCATACACTGTGCACAAAGAGAGAGAGAGAGAGAGAGAGAGAGAGAGAGAGAGACGGATTATCGCAAAACTTTCCTTTCGCTTGCTCATAGAGTCGCAAATGCATATACACAGATGTACATACACACACACATACATACATTCACAAACTTGGTCCCAAAAAATCACGTAACCAGAAAGCAGCGAGGTATAATATAAGCTGCTCGCTAAAAAGAGATAGAGTGTGTGAGAGAGAGAGAGAGAAAGAAAGATTTCTTGCTCTCGGCGTGCCATTAAACATCTTTTCCCACGTGACGGCAAGGGGGCCGTCCGTGACTTTTCTTATGGCTCTTTATATATACATATAGGTAGAGATATATCGGTGATGGTTGTTGGTGTTGGAGGTAGTGAAGTAGTCTTAGGCTGGTGTGCACTGCAGAGCTCACCCGCGAGCGCGCCTTCACTTGGAATGATTTACCGCGCGGCGCCGTCATGACGAGTCTACTCTTATACCCCTTTTTCTTCATCTCTCTATCTCTTTCTCTTTCTCGCTCTCTCACTCGTAGTCAGGCTTAATTATAACGTTTAATTAGCCGGCCACTGGTGATCGTCTGTGCTCCTTTTTTTTTTCTACTCTGACTATACGTGGCTGCTGTTGCTTGACGACTCCAGATGCTGTGCTACACTGCTCTATAGTATATAGGTACCTATATGAAGAAGAAGAGCACGTGGCACGCGTATATATATAGGTACGCGAGTCTTTCGTACTTCTTGACGCGCAAGAGTCGCGAGAAAGAGAGCTGTCGCGTCTTCTACTACTAATACTTACTACTACTTACTGCTACTGCTTCCGTGAAATCTTTAAGCAAGAGAATCTCTCTTGCTATTTACGGATAAGTAAGCTCCAATTAGTTTTTTTTTTATCCTTAGTTAATTTATACGTTGTGTGCTCTTTCTTCATCTAGGTGTGTACCTATAAACAAACCTTGGCGCCAGTGTATACTGCACACATACACACCTTACCGATTTTCATCGATTCTTCAAAATACATTCTAATATCGTTAATCTATAAATAAAATACATTTAACACTTTGTAGACATCGCGTAATTCAATGGTTGTTAAACCTATATATAAAATCAAGGCAAGTTAAGAACACTTGACTTATGTAAGCTAATCTCTATCATCATCATCATCATCGTCATGTTTTTTTCCATGCAGAAATACAAACTTTAATAGTCGGTCAAGTCTAGTCCTTACATATATATACAAGCTTATGTATCTACATCCGATTCCCACAGCTAAAAAAAAAGAAAGCCACATACGTACATACAGTTCACCGCGAAATTGTACACAGCAACATGAACGAAAATGTCACTTGCTTACTTTTTCGTTAAAATATACGTGCATCTCGCTATATTCTGTATGCTTATATTATACTTATATGTATACCAGTATGGCTGTACTTTATAAATACCCATGCACGTCGTATCCTCTCTCTCTCTCTCTTTCTCTCTTTCTCTTTTTCTCAAACTTACGTAAGCGTAAAACTCAGCTTTGCAGCAGCGCTAGACTGCAGTCGCGTACATCTCGGTATAAGCTACATCATACATACAGTGCTGGTTGGAAAGCAAAAGGCCAAGAGGACGATCCTCGCTCTCTTTCCCAGATATATATAGTGCCAGTGCTTTCTATATACGCGCAGCTCCATCCCCTCCCTCTCTTTTTCTCCATATATCTCTATCTCTGTCTATTTCTTACTAAACGTCCTCCTACTTATATTCTGCATGGGGAGTAATTGTACAGAGCTTGTCAGTATAGACTGCCAGTGTTCTTGCTACTTTTCTCGCTCTTATAACCGTCGTCGTATAAGTGTGTATATATATATATATATATATATATATATATATATATATATATAGCTTTGCCGATCTCTACTTTACCTCCCACTTTGCTTGTTGTGATTCCCTTCCTTTCCTTCTCTGTCTCTGTCTCTCTAGCTTGCAGACTCCGCTTTGTTGTTTATGCTCTTATTGTCGGCTAAATCATTTTCTTGCAAGAGAAATAGGTAGTAAGAAGAGTATATATGCGCGAGTTGCGCAAGCATGTGTCCCGAGAGAAAGAGAGAGAGAGAGAGAGAGATCGAAGAAGCGTTGAGCTGTGTTTGGCCCGCGAGCGTTTTATTGTTTTTCCAAGTCGTCTTACCTGTGAAGAGCAGGCACTGAGATGAGAAGCTTGCTCTTTGTTACCGGCTGAATTTAGAAGAGGAATTGTGATTTGCACTCTCTTTTCTTCAGAAAAAGAGAAAGACTATATGGGTATTTGGTAAATGATTTTTCGAGGAGACTGTGGGCGTTTATGCAGGTGTGGCTGTGTGATGGTGTTGTTGGTGATTCTCTATACCTCGATCGTTTCACCTTCTCTTGGGATTGAGAGAGATTTTTCATATATAGGTACTATCTATTTGTTGGCTCAATGGAAAATGTAGCGATGAAGAGAATATTGTACTTTCTTTGTGTTTAATATAATAATGATTTATTTGTACTTTCATTGATCTCATGAATGAACAAGTTATTCTTATGATGAATCGTTTGTTTTTTTTTTGTAAAAAAATAAAAGATCGGTTTGTTAATTTTTAAATTGTAATAGTGTTCTTGAGAACTAGATAGGGATATTTTAAAATTAGTGTAATCGTTAACGAAAAATAAACACTCATAATCTATTCAGTGTAATATATAAATATTTAAAAATTCTCAATATGATCAAAGTCAAAATAATGACATGTGTAATCAAACAGATGACTCGGTTCAGTGTCGCAAGACTTCGTCGTTCTTTTATTCCTTCGTCTTTGTCTCGTGACACACGTATATATCCTTCGGCTGCTTTGTAATAACACTGATTTTCAAAAGTCTCTATTTGCTCCGACGATTAAAGGCAATTTGGAATGTCTGAAAGAAGAAGAAGAAGAAAAAAATTGAGAAAAGTCTCGCAAAAAGAGAAAAAAAAAGAGAAGTCGTGCTGGTACTTGACTTTGTGTGTGCTCGCATACTCCCATATAGCTTAAATTCAAAAGCTGACGCAACCTCAAGTGTATACCTTCGCTGACGAACCACATACACACGTACACACAAACACACTAAAGCATCTTTTTTCTTTCTTTCTTTCTCGATTACTGCTGAATTCACTTGAAATCATCATCATGGAGTAGGATATACATTTGCCGAAAAAAAAAAACAACTAGAATCGTCGTTTATACGGAAAAAGAATGAAAATGCCAGGGTCGCGTGTGCGAGAGAAAAAAAGAGCTCTCTGGGTATATATAATGGAAAGAAGAAAAAGAAGGGTGGTGGTGGTGGTGGGGAAAAAGCATAGAATCGTCTACACTTCCGCACCTTGGTATATAGCAGCAAGCCTTTCCACGCCTTGAAGAAAGAAAGAGATTGCAGCTGCTATATAGCAGTGCTAAACTGTGCTATTTGTTGGGATTTCATTAGAGCCAAGCCCCCCCAAGAGAGTTTCATCCTCCTTATACTCTCATATATACTCCGTTGTTTCTTCGAATACGAGACCTGCATTTTTTATCAGTAGCTGGAATTCTTTTATTTATTTTATTTTTGCGATTTTCTTTTTTCTTTTCTTCTTTCTTTAGTTTTTAGGATACAATTGGTTTTGATTTCTATATGATACATGGTCAACATGACATAGTTCATGTTACAATTCTACAGTAGCAAACTTTGTAATAATTTTCTTTAGTTTAACATGTCTTTTTACCACCAGACTCACCTCGTTACACATTTATTATATAGCAAGTATAGAGTTAGTACTGGTAAGTAGTCTAAGAAATCAGATATATCCATGTAATGACATCAGAAAATTTATATCTATATGGTATATTATTGATTTCGTGCACTTGCATATATATCTATTCGTAAATATGCCGCAATATCCCACGCAACATTTAACATGTATATAGCACCTATATATATATATATATATATATCGATCGAACTATTAGCGCAGACATATGTATATATAAACGAATACGCCTTCTTCTTTTTTTTCCAATTACGCTATAAGACACTTACGCATTAGGCTGTAAAGAGCCGCATTGTATGTTAATCAGATGCTACTAACTTGGGAAAAATCTTTGTATATGGCTACCATATACACACACACGTACACACACACACACACACATTCGTTTATTGCAAGAAGAAAATGAAACTTGTTCTTTTTTTTTTCTTTTTCTCACCTGCTCCCATATAAGCTTTAAATATGTCTGTACTGGTATTAATAAGGCTTTTGCTCGAGATGCATTATATTAATAAATATAAATGGCTGTAATGCGTTATGAATATCATTGCGTCATTTTTAAGACGCTTACATATACTTATATTATTAATAAGAGTTTACTTTTTCGATTTAGCTTATACGGTATTTCGTGAAAATTTAACTATTCCCATCAATCAATTTCAATCCTGATTGCTCAACATACACATACATACATACATATATACGCACTCCATTCACTTAGCAGGCATATATTTTTAATTAGCGTTAAATAAAGATATGAATATGGTACTTAACCGACTCTTTATTTTTTTTTTACAATATTAATAATATTACAAAACCGAAATAAAAAATGGAACAAAGAGACCTTCAGACCTGCTATAAATAAAGAACGCTGACGTTATGAGAACCAAAGCTCGATGAAAGGTCTATGGCTATTAAACTCGATACTATAATAATTACGATGTAATATTCAAACGTATACCTATACAACTTATCCTTATATTCTGTGCACCTACACGCGCGAGTGCGTCATTTAACACGACTGAAAAGACCAACTTCAACAAATATAGCCATAAGAATACACACCTACATATTATATATTTTACACGATAATCAAAATACATCCAAAAATTACAATTTGAAATAAAAAAAAACAAATGTTGATTTTATGTTACAGGCGATAACCGGTAGCGGTTTCTTCGAGGTTCAAATTCTCTCGTTGACGAACAACCGGGGCACGCTGGTGGACGGAAGATGCTGCGGCGGAGGTAGGAGCATAATAAGCATAAGCCAGCAGCAACAATTACATCATCACCTACAGCAGCAGCAGCAGCAACAACAACAACAACAACAGCAACTGCATCATCAACCGCCATGTGCAACCCCATGCACAACCGCCTTCTGGCTATGCCTTAAGGAGTACCAGTCTAACGTAACTGCCATTGGCTCATGCAGCTTCGGCAACGTATCTAGTCACGCCCTTGGCCAGAACACATTTACTCTTACTGAACCTGTCACTCTACAGCTTCATTTCACATTCAGATGGACGGTAAGTTTATTTAACTACTTACTACTTTCTTTTTATTTTGATTTTCTTTTTTTTTCTTTGAAATTTCGTTTTTTATATCGCTATTGCGAGAGAGATCGGTAAGAATTGATATCGAGCATTTTTACGATGAGATTTTTTTTAAGACCCTTTGATCCTAATGGTCGGTTTTTTTTTTAACTTTAATTGCGCTTCGTTATTTTCGGGTAGTTAGAGTCAAATAAGATATATCCAGTTTCAAATTATTGTTACAATGTTATATGAAAATAAATTAAAATGAAAATTACCAGAGAGAGAGAGAGAGAGAGAGAGAGAGCTGGATCGGGTTACTGATATACCTATACAGAGAATTGAAATTTTGAGGTGAACATTTGGTGGTTCCTCTCAATATTCCAAGACTTTTTACTATCGTTGTCAAAAAAAGGCTTCATCGCGCTGAGCTTTTAAAATTACTCTGATAAGATCAACAGTGTTTCGTTTAATTTACATTATGTTGTCGTCATTCGATCTCGAGTCTTTCTCTCTTCAATTTACAATCATCTTCATATCTTGCGTACAAAAATCGTTTTTAGTTTAAAGCTTATATTTATCGTCAAACACTCTTAATGAAACATATGTTTTACATGTGTCATCTTGAAAAAATGCTTTGCAAAAAAAAAAAAAAAAATGTAAAATTACTTGTATTGCGATTTTTAACAGAATTTACAGCTTGTGTATACAAATAATAATGTTTATAAAACCGAAACTAATTTAATAAAAAATTTAAAAATTTCAATCCACTATTAAATTATAAAAAAAAAAAAAATTAAATATCAAATAATTACAGAAGCCTAACAATTTACATTATTTAAAAAAAAAAAAAATAAAAGAAAATATACATATAAGTACAGTACGCAACCAAAAAGAGAAGAAAAAAAATTAAAGCAATGGAAAAACGGTACATACACGTCGAGACATAGCGCACACGCGGAATAAAAAACGATAATGAGCAAAGAGCCGAAAAGGAAAAAGACGTAAGAATGTCAAGAGAGAGAGAGAGGAGTAGCATAAAGGTAGGGTGGGTTGCTGCTGCTGCTTTAAGTCGTGCATGTGCCCACGCGTAAACGCATTAAACACAAGAGCACACACTAGAGCGGCTTGGAGTATTTGGGCAAGAAGAGGCTGTGCGTATGTACTTACGTGCTGGCTTTCTCTCTCTCCCTTCGACTCTTGAGATTTTCTCTCTCTCTCTCTCTCTCTCTCTCTCTCTCTCTCTCTCTCTCTCTTTGTCGATGTTTGTATTATTTCATAACCTCGCTCCATCTTTCTCTAAAACCGCGTGCGTGCACTCAAGAGAGTACCACCGGCGCTCCTCTCTTATAAGGTCCTCTCTCTCTCCCATTAAAGGGTGAACTTTCCCTCTGTTCTCCCTCTTTCTCTGTCTTTGAAAACCATCTTTCCATATCCACGTTTCTCTGTCTTTCTTCACTGCTCTGCTCTTCTTTCATCCTTTTTTTTTACCCTTGGTGTACGACACGCAGCAGCTCTCAAGACGCCGCTTACGGTAGCCTTATATATATGAGGGAGAGTATATAGCCTTGAATAACGCTGCACTCGGATTGAGGAGGAGGAAACGTGAAACGAGAGAGAAAAAAAAGAGTCAGAGAGAAGAGCAGAACAGAGGGAGAAGAGAAGTGCTGCTCAGCAGGGTTAAAAAATAAGATCATCCGAGCCTATGTTCTACCAACTATATATGTATATACTCGCGCTTCTTGGCGTTCACACGAGAACTCACCGTCAGGGACCGTCAGCAACAGCAGTTTAACGCTTTCCCTTCTCACTATGCGCATCCTAATTCAATTATGAACATGTACAAACTTCTAGGCAGCTTTGGTAATGAAAAAAAAAAGAATATGGAAAGTAAATACGAGAGAGGTAAGATATAGTTTTACAGTAGAGAAAAAAATAAGAGGGAGAATATTAGCTCTCTACACTATATAGGTACTCCGATAATAACGCCCGGATGCGACTTGCTTTACTCTGATTTAACCGACCAACATACCCAAAGCTTATTCTTCCCAGCATCTCAATCTCTAAACTTCTCTTCTGAGTTTTTTAAGTCTGGAGAACTGGAAGAGAGTTTATGTATGCTCAATAATTTTCAATGTACAAAAAAAAAGAGGGACTCGTGTTTGCTCAAGAAATATTGAAGAGCCGAGTTATGCCTTGTATTCTAATAGCCTTTCAGACTCATTTTTTCGTTGGCTATAGCAGAGCAGACGATTGTTGGCGTGTCACTTAGAATAGGACCATTTTAAAATTAAATACAAAATCGAATATGTATAGCTTCTATATAGGTACATATGGTTATATACTAATATTCCATGTACTAAGTTGTTGTATCGGTTGAACGTCAAAAAATTAGCACTGATTTTTACCAGGATATATTTCTTTCAACCATTCTTATATATATGCTTATGTTTAAACGGTAAAAAAAAAGAAGAAGAATATGTGTATTCTATAATAGCAAAAAATAATAAAAAATGCCAAGAAAGGGGAATAAGAGATGTGAAGAGAGGTGAAGAAGAGAAGAAAGATGTTTTTGCGACTTCGAACTTTCACACGCTCATTCGCAAGGTCGTCGCGAAAAAAAAAGAAATAAAAAACATACACACACACACATAATACCCCACCTTACGCATATACGGGATTTAAGTTTCGTGAATATTTATACGTGCAGTTGTAGTCGAGAGAAAGAATAAAAGAGTCGTCGTATCTCATTAGCGACTCGTCAGCAACCATAACTCGGCGCGTAAATAATCGACCATAAGAAGAAACAAGCGAGAAATTAAAAATAAAGATAATGAAATTTATATGTTCTCGAATATAAGGATATGCGCGTGCGCTACACTTCTTCTTCTTCTTCTACTTTTTTTTATTATTTTCTCACTCCGTCAATATTACGCAACGCATTTTTACTATCATTATTATTATCATCTTTAAAATTCGTTTCTTCTTTCGAGTACGAAAATATAAAATCGTTTTGTCTATTATAATGGTCGGAGCGTGTCATCGCGAGCATTAAAAATTCACAGTAGGCTACTATATAATATCCACTAGACCATAGTGCGTTTTATCGCTTGCTTCTTCTTCTTCTTATGCCTTCCAGGCTTCTTCTCCACCTACTACCAGCTTCCAAATCCTTTTATTTCTTCTTATTCTCCTATTCTTTTGGACTCTTTCTCAAGCTTCTTCTAACTTAACTCTTTTGCTCTCTTGAATTTTAGCTCCAAATGCTGTCATCTATTTTTCTGGTCTACAATTCGCATGAGGTTATGAGAATTTTACGTAGCACATATACCTATAACCTGACAACGATTAATCTTTCTTAAGACCAGTGGCTAACTTAGGTAACAAATCTTCACAACTTCCAAATAGCCGAGACGCTTTAAAAATAAAAAAAATACTTTGAGTTTTGGCTCATTAACCTTATACCGCATATGTGTTCCAATAAAGTGGTTTCTCAAGGTTTTGCAAAAATTTTGATGGCTATTTTGAAATATGTGTGTGTGTGTGTGTGTGTGCTCCGAAAAATAGCTGTTTTTATTTTGATTTTTTACGATGAGAGCAGAATGAATCAAAGGAGTTATATACTTAGCCGATGTTTTTTTTCCTGTCTGCTTTCGACCTAAAAATTTCTGAGTAACTTTCAGATTTTGCTTTTAATCTTGCACTCATTTTTTTTTTTTTTTTAATAAATAAATTTAATTACAATTTGATAATAAAATAAAATTCAGATAATTATTCAACATTCATACAATTTCAAATTTCTAACGTAGATTAAAAAAAGTTTAACTTTTATTTTACAAGCCATCGATCATAATCACAATAATTATTCACTGACATCATCATCATCATCATCCTCATCACAATCATCAAATCTTTAAAGTTTGATACACCTATATATAACAAAAATATTCCGCTTCTGAAATCCGGGTCGTCGCGGTGTCCAGATCATCGAACGAATAAAATTAACATCACGGAAAGAGAAACACAATCGTTTTTTTTTTTATCTAGTAATAGTAGTAGTAGTAGTAGCCAAACGGACTCTTTCGAACAATGATTCTCATTAACGCGAACATTCTATCGTCGACACTAAACTTGGGCGCAAGAGAGAGAAAGAGAAAAAGAGAACCGCCAACGCGTTGAGATTTACAGCCTATCGAATATTACGCGCTTCGCCGAAATATGTCCGCGAACCGCTGCTGCGGTATCCTCTAAGGTCTCACACACACATACACGCTTACACATACTTACCTGGCTTTCTTCTTTCTTCCCTCATCTGATGTTTCTTTTCTTTTTTCTTTTTTTTTTGACACACCTCGCTCTTTTGCCCATCTTGCTTTTTGCATTCCTTTCCCTGCGTCTGCGTTCGCGAACGCGCGCTCGCGTATGTGTGCTTGTAGAAACGCTCGATTCCTTTTTTCGCTTATACGTAACTTCTCCTGTGCTTCTTCTTTCGACTCTTCTCTTTCTCTCTCTCTTTTTCTCGGCGCTATAAATATTAATTTCTTTTTTATATCCTCCTAAATTAATATAATTAGTTTTTTCGTTCGGCTCCTATCCTGGGGTGTATCTCTTTTGTTGTTGCGACAGAGAAGCTTGGAATTAATTAATTTATTTGGATAATAATTTTGAATTTGGATAATTTTTTCTTTCTCTTTCTCTCTCTCTCTTTCTTTCTCTCCTCACCTATAACTTGTATGTGAGAATGTTATAAATCAAAAGAAACAAACCTCATCGTTTTCTTATTCTCTCTTGTTCTTTCATTCGTTTTTTTCTCCTTCTTTTTCTTTTTTGCTTGCTTGACTTGATTCCCAAAGAGAATCCCACTTCATTCAGAATTCCATGAATTATGAATAAAACCTTCGTATTTTAAATCTCTTTAGTTAATTAAAATATGCAATAATGACAACTTTATTTCAACTTAAATCAACAAAAGGAAAACATTGACGTGTTTTTATGATAAAACAAAAAAAGAGAAAGAAAGAAAGAAATAATGATCCGTTAACGTGCTAGAGACGTTTTTATGATAGGCTATCGTTTAATTATTTCAAATTTATTCGTGCCATATTTCAATCGAAACTAATTTCCGTTCGACAATGCCTAAAAAACCCGTTGATCATCCCAGCAGCAATAGCAGCAGCAGCAGGAGTAGCAATACAACACAATAAAACCCCTGGTAAATTTATTGCAAAAGGCTAGGAGGCAAGTATATATATATAATGTGTGTAGGCTCGTTAGCCAACTTCCTCGTTCACAAATAGAAACTAGAAGCAGACATAATATACACAAAGTAAAAGCGGCACTGCAAGCTTTCAATTTTTTCTTAATGTCTATTAGTCTTCAATACTTGTATATAATATACCTTCGATTAATCGGACTTTAATACCTCAGCACACATGAATCTTGTAGTTTTTCTTCAAAATTTCTCCAGCACTGCTAGGATCATAGAACGATGGGTCGAATGTAGCTTATGGAAGAGAAAGAGGATGCTGCAACACATCTCTCAGCCGATTCCCACAGAGCAAGAGCTGCCGCGCTTATCCTCTTGAGTGCATTCACATATACATATATACATACATACACGATCCGCCTCCACTTGAACTCCGGGGGCGGCAGCCTCTTGCTTCTCTTCCATTGTTGGCTAGTCGATTGCTCTCTCTCTCTCTCTCTCTCTCTCTCTCTCTCTCTCTCTCTCTCTCTCTCTCTCTATTGCAGTTCTATTCGAGGGCAAGCCTCTCTTGCTACCTGCGGTGTAATACCGATTTGCTGCGCTCGCGCCTTTATACCAACCTTTGTTCCTAATCAGTTTCTGATTTCCTGTCTCTCGACTTTTTTTTTTACACGTACTGCTAACGTCTTCCGGATGTACGTATGTATGTATGTGTGTTTCTATGCTATATAGCATCTTGACGATTTTCGTGTTTCTTTTGAGAATAAAGAAAAAAAGAGACGGTAAAAGAAACTTTTTTCGACGTTGCAGCTTTTTTTTTTTTCTACTTTTGGAGGATAGGTTTTTGTTATACGAAAGGTTCAATTCAATGGATTTTAATCTTTTTTAAAAACGAACGTGAACTGAATTTTTATTGAGTTTTGCTGACATTCCATATTTATTATTTGAATGGATTTAAAATTTTGTATTTTTTCAATAATTATAAAGACTTCTTAAAAAGTATATAAAATTTGTTGACATAGTTTTTTCTGTGATTATATGCTTTATAAAAATTCATTAAATTTATAAAAAAAAATGTATTTATCAATGTAATACGTTATCTACTTTTAAGAGGAATATGTTTTAACCCATTATAATATATTGTGATATGAAACGTAACAAGTAACTACCGTTTGTTCCTCATGTGGGTGCCTGTATCATTGATAAGAAGAAAAAAAAAGAGAACCAAATAGATATTACAAAGTGACATTATATATTGTTCTCTTTCTCTTCTTTTTTAAATTTATACCCACTATTTATTTTTCAAATAAAAAAATAGAAAGAAACCCAGTCAACTGTCTAGATATATGCGCATGAAGAAATAAAAAAAAAGAAAACTTAGGGATCGGTTAAGATGCAAAACCACAAGTATCACGTCCAAATGTTAACAGTCCTTTACGCAGTACTCGTCACATTGATTGGCATTTACGATAAATAAAAAGTCTTTCTCTCTTTCAACTGGTGGGTAAGTCAGGTGAGCAGTTGATGCAGACAGTTTGCAGAGACTCGTACGGCTACGCTACGTCTTGCATTTATATATAGCAAACACACACACACACACACACACACACACACACACACACACACACACACACACACACACATTTGCGCAGATGAGCATAATATATAGAAAAAAAAGAGAGAGAGGGAGTATAACAAGTGTGTACGTATACCTATAGGTGTATATCGCTGAGTCACAAGCATTTAAACTTTATATCGGCAAAGATTAATAACCCATAGACGTAAACCTGCCGTGATGATTTTGCTGCGCTGACCATATCCCTCTAATGTTCACTGCGAATTTGCGCAAGAGGCCAGTATGTAAGTATATATACGTATGCAAGCTGGCAGAGACATATAACGAGATTGAGGGGGAGAAAGAAATAAAAAAGACGAGTGTAAAAGAGAGAGTTTACAATGAAACGACAAATAAGAATAAAAAAGTTGGGAAAAAAAAGAAGTATACTTAGCTTTGTACGAGTGTACGTATATGTAAGAGAGACGAAAAATAAGGTACGCAAGACGAAGAGGAATCGATAAGTTGGTCGAACAAGCAGCAGCAACAGCGGCTAAAATCCGAAGAAGAAAGACAGATGGAAAGAGAAAGAAAAAAAGGAAAAGAGAGAGAGAGAGAGGTCAAATAAATTGGAGGAGCACGACAGCGAAGCAAGAGGTATTATATATACAGAAAAAGAGTGTTGAGAAAAGGAGAAATTGACACGGGTATACGAAAATCAGACGAAGAGAAGTAGTAGTAGGAGGAGGAGGAGGAGAATATAGCTGCAGTAGAAGGAATCGGTAAGAGAAGGGGAGCTCAGATCCAGGGAACGCGTATAATACGTTGAAACGCAACCAGGTTGATCAGACCGAAGAAGAAGGAGAGGAAGAAGAGGAAGGTGGAGTAGGTGGAGTAGGAAGGCCGCAAAAGAGGACGAAACGAATAAATACGCGAGACAGGTGTAGGACCTCGTGCGAGATATGGCCTACCCTCCCTGCTTTCTTTCTTTCTTTCTCTCTCTCTCTCTCTCTCACTCCGGATTTATGTGTGTCCGAGCCAAGCTCGCGTGTGCGCTCGATCTTTCTCCCTCTCTCTTTTCTTTGAGGTCCTGTACGCCCACACGCGCTGATTCGGCCCAGGCATGCACTCTCTTTTTTTCTTTCTCTGCAAGAGAGCAAAGGAAATGGAAAAAAAAGTGAGAGAGAAAGATACGAGAAAGGGTCGCTTTTTCTTTCTCTCTCTCTTGCTCCTCATTATGCTTGGACTCTGTGGGTGCCGAAATCGTTCACCAACAGCATACGGTTATCTTTTCTCTTTCCTTCCTTCTTCTTTTCCTCCTGCTCGGTATCCGCTCAGCCCGGGCAATTAAACATTTTATATCTCAATCGGATGGCCGCGATTGCAGTTTTACTTATTTATTATTTTTTTTTTTTTCATTTTTTTTCATTTTTTTTAATTTGTTCAGCTATATGTACACCCTGCTGCTTTTACGTACATATACAGATACTCAGAGAGCCTTAATCAACGTACTTTTGGAGGCTAATTGCAAAGAGAGTTTTGTGCGTGCTCTCTCTCTTGAGAAAAAAAAAAGAAGAAGGAGAAAAAGGGAATCGGTCCGTTCGATCTAGAACGCGCGTAGGTATACTTTTTTTGGGCCCCAGAGTCCCAGGCGTTGATTGTCGGTTTCTGATTATATATGCACACACTCGCCTTGGCTGCAGGCAAAGTTTTTCTTGGCATAAGCGCCCCCGGAGTGCCTCTGTGTCTTTCTTTCTTTCTCTTTCTCTCTCTCTCTTCTGTTGTTGCTGCTGCAGTCTGTGTTATATGTATGTATGCACAGGGCAGAGGAGATATTGTATTCAAATGGTAATGACGGTCTTTTGTTAAATTAAGCTACGCAGCAGCAGCTGCTGCTGCTGTTGTTCTTGTCGTCGTCTTCGTCATCATTGCTACTGACTGCTGCTTTTGTATTTGCATGATTTTTCACTGCAATCGTAAGGAGGAGGAGGAGGTAGAGAAATGAGGTAGACTGTTATAATACCGAGAACAATTCGCCTTAGGAGATTGGATAATTTGCTTATCGATGTTTTACGATTACATTTCCTTTCAAATTAAATTACGGATTCTCCATTGGATATTCTGAAAATGTTTTTTTAATTTATCACAATTAATAAGTTTTTTTTTGTTAACAATAATTTGTCAAATAAGTATATATCTACATTTCGATGATAAAAAAGAAGAAAAAAAATAAATAAAAAAGAAGAAGATAGCCCTCGTTATACGGAAATCAAATCAAGTTTACAAAAAGTCACTTACGAACTGACCAGAGAAAAGCAAAGGCAATTTTAGAATGAAAAAGAGTAAAAGGGACCCATAAAAAAAAATTGAATTAAAAAAAAAAGAAGAGTAGCCAAGACCCATGCACGAACGCAAGAGAAAGAACAAGCGGTATAGGGAGCATCAGAGAAGCAAAGAAAAAGACAGTGAAGAAGAAGAAGAAGTCCGAAGAAGAGAAGGTAAAAAGCACACTCGGTCAGGTTTTATTCGTATATTTATATATACCAGGTACGTATATGTTAAGAAAGAAAGAAGCGATCGACGAATATAAGCAGCTTGCGGCTCTCGTGTATATATATACCTATATACCCTGATACACAGCCTCAAGGGCTCACGCGCGCGCTCGCAGATCGCGTGTGAACATAGTGAGTGGAGCTTGAAGAGGATCGCATACCAAAGTCGATCCCTTTGGTTTAGCCTATACCCAAAGGCTCTGCTGCACTTATCCTGCAGTAACAACAGCAGCAGCAGCCAGCAATCCTTCCGTTTACCTCACCCTATATACACATACACACCTTAGGTGCGCAGCCTTGCAGCTCTTCCGCACTCACTCGCAGTGTACTTGCATTCGGCCGTTGTTTTAATGCACGTGCGTGTGCAGTTTTGCGATCAGTCGATCTCCAGAGTTGCGGGTATTTAATACCAAGAACTAATTCTGAATGAGCGAAAGAAAAAAGGGAAAAGATATACGTAATGAAGAGTCAGTTTGGCGAAGGTTTGGCGATTTTTTTATAACTGAACGTATAGTTGGTAGAAAAGCGCGAGCATCGATAATCAACCTCGTCATAATCTTGGTTTCATGTTGTTGGACGATGATGCGAATATGAGAGAATATATATATTCACAAGTGCACACTTGACATTCTAATGATCATCACAACTAAATTTATCCGACGTTAAGCTGATATCGGTATTTGAGTATATACTTTGATTGAAAGAGAACTTGGCCCTGGAGGGACGCTGTGCGTGATCGTGGCCTGTATATTACAAACGTTTAGATCAGTCGTTCGTGTAACACATTGCCGCATATACTCAAGTTTTCGGTCATTTAAACATTCGTGTTCGATTATTCATATGTATTGCTGCTGGAGGAAAAGAGTTATTGGCGATTATACTACACCGAAAGACTATATAAGAGTATATGTATGTATAGTGTCATGCAATGGTGCTGTATTAGGCGAGGTGAAAAAGCTGGGATGAGCGTTTAATTTTCTCGGATACGTATGATATGTATGTATGTATGTATGTATATGCTTGGACTCTCTAGCGCACTTGAGAATATAATTATATTTGCGAGCTTATATATCTGTAGGATTCATATGGTATGGATATCGTCTTTACGCTGGCTAATATGTAAATGTCCGTTATTTGATCGTAAAATTAAAATGACTCTTCTTCTTCTTCTTCTGCGCATACATACATACACACTCTTCTCCTCTCACCCTTCTCTTCTCTCTCTCTTTTAAGCTTTTTCTGAAAATTTTTACTTTGCTGCTATTGATAAATTACGAGGTTATTAAAGTAACTGTAATCACAGGTTAAACTGTAAATTTTACTTAAACTTCAATCATTATAAATAATACAAACATCTCAAAAATGAAATAACACATATTACAGACACATACACACATACACTGCACGTAGCTCAAAATTAGATACCTCTAGGTAAATTTGATTAATTCCAATAATCTAACAGTGAGTGAAATTTTTTTTTTTCACCAAAACCAATCAACCGCATCCACATAGCACATCGTATAAACCCTTTTCTCAACTCTTACTTGGGATTAAAAAGTTATTTCAATAAACTGTAAGGGTATATAACATTTAAACGAAAAGTACCAACTCTCTCTCTTTCTCTCTCACACACACAAGCTCTTTCTTGTTTGTAGCACCACACAGCCTGTTTTAATGGCAATTTCCAGGAGTAGCGTACCAATTTAACTTTTCCCATGCACCTCTTCGATCCTACCAAATTCGCACACGTACCTATATATGCATAGCCCTTTCCCACTCACACTCCTGCGTCCACAACTTCCAGGGCCGAATTGTACGAGTAGAAACATTCGAACGACGTAGCTATACAGGGTATAGCCTCGAAAATCTGCTAACGAGCTGGAAGGTGAGCCAAGAAAAAACGTCCCATACCCAACTCCTCCTCCTCCTCCTCCTCCTCCTCCACCTCCTCCTCTTCGCTACTGTTCAACTCCCTCCGATAAACCTATAGCGCTTTTTGCTCTCGTCTGTCAGTGGAGTCGGTGCAAAGTATTATATATACCCGTGAGGAACGGCCGACGCCCGTTGACTGCTCCCTCGCATACATATACATCTATACGCTTCTTTTTCTTTCTATATCTTTCTCTCTCGACAAAGCTCCAATTAGCGCGTGATTGCGAGTCGAGCGGTGCGTCTTTTTGCTTGGTCTGATGAACGTTGGCTTGCTCGTCTTTGCACATATGTATGTATGTGTGTGTATATATGCGTATGTTATATCTATTCGTTGGTGCGGTATTGCTTCCGCGAACGACGCGGCGCCGACGAGGATAGACTGACGTGTGCCGGACGCAGATGCGTGAGACTATAATCTCAGAATTGGCTTAAACATCCCATGAAGGAGGGGGATATACTTCTTCCTTTTTTTTTATTACGTATATGCTATGCCAATGATGAATATTTTGTTGCAAAAGATGTGCGCAAATGAGAAGCAATATTTTGAAATTAATAGATACTGTTAAGTTGCGCTTATGTATTTTATAAAGATGAACTGATTCTAGCGTGCGTAGAATCTTTGTACCTGTGTCTATTGAACTAATTTTAACGAATATCCGTAATTTAGGATTAATTATATTATTCTTTTGGTTAAACATATTCAAACGATATTTAGTGTCTTACCGTATCCTTGCATTATCTACTTAAGCAGACAATGGATGGTACCATTATTTTGGTTCAACTATATAAGTATTGCCTTAGTTTTGCTAAAATAGGACACACAAAAATAAAACTATATTTTCATTTTTTCCAACCATTAACAATAAATAGAATTTTGAATTACCTTAAAAGAAAAACATTTTTCACATTCATTAGTATTTCTTATAAGACCAGGATACAAAAACAGTGCCTTTAAGCAAAAAAAAAAAAAGTCTGAAAAGCAGTTCAAGCACATTCGGAATCAATAATTCAAAGGCGCGAGAAAAGAATAAATATATATATATATATATATATATATATATATATTCGATTGCAGAATGAATAAGAGTATAGGTAAGAGATATAGAGAAATAGTCACCAATAATCCGCGGTCTATACATCGACAGCAATGCCAAGCAAAAAGAGGGTCCGATACCAAGAACTACCGGCACTGGAGTAAGTAGCCGCTAAATCTCGGTTGCGCTTGCAGTGATAGTTGTACACACATCGCACGTGTGTGTGTGTGTGTGTGTGTGTGTGTGTGTGTACGTATGTACCATACCGCGCTTCTTTCGTGACGTTCCTGGTGCACACGGATACCATGTGTGTGTTGCAGTGGATCGGTAAAGGAGCAGGGTATAGGAAAGGCTACCTCAAAGAGCCCGCACATACAGTTCAAGTTAGTCGTAATCCCGCTGCTCAGCGCCGTATACCTATGTGTTTTTTTTGCTGAGAGTTGCCGTTAGAAATTCGCGGCCGTACGTAATTGTTCTCGCGCGACCATTTATCCGCGCTCCCTTATAGGTCGTTGTCTTCGTTGTCGTCGTTGTCGTCTTACTGTCCTCCTCCGCGCGTTAAAGACCACCTCAGCGACTTTGTTCTTGTCTATCGTTTGCATTGTTCGAGTTTGCTCTTCTCTCTCGCAACTATATAAAATATAAGCTACTGCACCTCTACCTTTTCCTCTCCTTTTTCTTCTTCTCCTTTATATTGAAAGTACAAATTCGTCCTCACAGCATAGCACTCCATAGGACACTCGAGATGCAATTATCGTTCGCTTAGCGAATAATAAATTCTCCTAAGTGTACCCATGCGCGTGCATGTGTATGCCAAAGCGTCATTGACTTTAAACGCACGGCTTTGAACCTTAGAGCTGCTTAGCAGCTACTGCAATGAAAAGAAAAAAAGAAGAAAACTCGAGCCGTCTTTCCTTAATTACCGCAGACAGCCTATATATATATATATATATATATATATACTGCGCGATCGGTTCTCCAGTCGCGTTCATAGAAAATCCAGAACAATTAATCAGACTGATTGATCGGATAAATAGGTGAACGCGCGTGCATGTATAAATGTTCAACCCCTCCAGCGCATAATATATGCGTCGACTCTGAGTCAATTAACGCTCTTATCAATTAATACTGGAAAATGAGGATGAATAGGCAGAGGCTAACATCACACACACACACACACACACACGCCACACACACACATAACAAGCCATCGGCACATATTATATAGGTACGTATATATCGTACAGTATAGGCGAACGATTTCCAATTAGCATTCGATGGACGCTCGCGCCTTTTATATACTGATGGAGGCAAACACTTTAATTTCTCGGGGAGAGAGCACGTACATATAAATAAGCGAAGAGAGAACTTGTGAGCTGCGGTAGGAAGAAAGCCTATAGACTCTTCCTCTCTCTCTGACTTTGACTTTCTTATATTTTCCTCTCACCTCCTCCTCCCTTGATGCTCGGCAAACATTTTCAAGAAAGCTTCAGTCGTTTGTGTATGGAAGTATGTGTGATCATCTTTTTTATATGTGTGTGTGTGTGTGTGTGTATGTTTGTAAAGAGTCTTTTTGAGTATGTATAAAAGTATAAAGGACGGAAATCTCGAGTTTGAAAGATTTGGACCACATTGACGTCGTCGTCGTCGCTCTTTGCTATGTCATCCTGAGATAATTAATTTTTTTATGATTTGTGGTAGGAGTTTAGGAAGCAGTGATATATTTTCGATGTATACGATTAAATAAAAAAAAAGGGTCGTCTAAAATTCTTTAGGACTTTTAAAATATCTTTAAAGTTTTCATTATATTATAAATATATATACGTTTACGAGACATGTTCTCACGGCTGGATGCACGTGTTATAAGGTAAAAATTAATGAAGACGTATTTCAATCATTATAAATTAGAAATGAAATAAAAAAAAAAAAAAGAAAAACTATATGCTTAGCTAGAGCTACTACTACTGCTCTCGAGAGAGAGCCTGAGGAAATACCTATTGGACAACTGGCATTCGTAAATAAGGCTGCTTGAGTTTATAAGTAGTATATAGTGCCGGTAGCAACTTAGCCAGTAACACCGGTGTCCACCACCACCAAGCTTCCACTTAATAACTCCATCTTGTGTATACGTTTTCACGTAGCAAAATACTAAATGTGAGAGATAATGTACTGGATTTCGTTGAGAATAAGTACAAAAAAAAAAAAAAAATAAAATACTTCGTTTTTCTTCTTGGTAATTTTTTGCTTCATCTCTATATCTATTACTCTCATTCTTTCTTTCTTTATCTCTCGTATATAATACAGGACTCGATAATCCAGAATTGTTTTCTCTTGGTATAGCCTCGGGAAATGCATATAGAAATCGGTTACTGGATACTCAAGAATATTTTCCGATATAACGCTCTAGGCGTTAAATGTATGTCGGTTGGTGTACACAGTGTTCGTACTTTTCTTTTTTTACTTTTTTTTGTTGTTGTTATTTTATCACGCCTATAGTTTGCTCGTTAATGCGAAAGACCAGACTAGCTCACATTGCTGCTATTACTACTACTACTACTACTTATTTTTGTCCCTTCGGTCAATTAGGGAAGACAGATCGAGTATTTATTTGCCGGGCATTCCGAAGCGTTTTAGAAATCTACTTGAGACTCTGATGTGTGTGTGTGTGTATGTGTGTGTGTGTGTGTGTGTGTGTGTGTGTGCCAAGTGTCTGGCTGGATATTGGTGTAACTATAGTTGACAATGAAGACAGGGAAAAATTTAACCGAGTTTTCGAAGACGATCTTAAATTTATGGTTTTTAATGCTGATTTTTATCTAAATAGCTTGATATATGTTATAGTTCTAATAAAAGCAATCGAGTATATATACGTGTTTGAGAAAGTTTTTTTTTTTTTATAATTCTATTATAAATTGACTTCTGCATAACTCGTACAGGAAGTTTAGTCTAGAGTTTTCAAGATAAATGTTTCATGCACTTACATGCTAGTTTAACATGTCACACACAGAGTAATACAATCATAATATGCATCATAACTTTTGTCCAACTATAAAAACTTAGTTGAAACTCTTATCAGTAATTTTTTTTTTCTTTTATAATCGCAAATAAGATTCTTAATATCCAAGCAGAATGTCACGAATATACACTTTTTTTTTCTTAATGATAATACTCGGAACGGAATTTGTCAATGAATTTACTACTTAAAATTAGTCATCGTACGACATAATACACAGCATCATATGTACATACATACATACATAAAGTATAAGTCAAGCTCTTCATATATAACAAGCAAACGATTCAAACTGCGGGAATGACTTTCTGCGAATCGTTCCCCTCAAAAATGTCTCCATCCAACCACACGAATAAACTTCTCTTCATCGTCATAGCATATATTCTTCCTCCTCCTCCTCCTTCCACTTCTCATGTACCTATACGTCTCTCTCTTTCGTTCACTCTTGGTTACATACACACACACATACACATCTAATTAATAAAACGCGAGGCTGCGCCGTATCGGCAATCTATGATTCAGCGGTTAGACTACTCTCCTGGGAAAGCTTTTCTGGCTGGAGCAGCAACAACAGCAGCAGCAGCAGTAGGTACACCTCATTTGCATCAGTTCGCAGCTCGTCCGAATAAAATTTCATCCCAAATCACCCGAGCAAATCTCGGTAAGAACAAGAAGAAGAAGAAGAAAACGGAGGATAAGGAGGAAAAAAAAATTTCGCAGTCGACAGTGGTAAGAGTTACGAACACGCACTACTACTCGGACTCGAGGGACGCGCACGTAGGTCTCTTTCTTTCTCTCTTTCTATATACCGAGAGCAGCAGCATCAGAGGAGGCTTTTCTGCGTGCCATGACCGCCTACGCTTAAATGCCAGGGCTGAACAGTTCAAGTATCGAGAAGGAGGAGGAGGAGGAGGAGGAGGAAGAAGAATAAGAAGAGAAGGTGGTGGTCCCGAGAGAATGTCGAATATCTCTTTCTCACTCTCTGGCGGCTGGATCGTTTCTCAAATTAAATCGCTTTACTCTTGCTTCGTCCTTATCTTTTTTCTCTCTCTCACTTTTTCAATTGCATTCTTTTATTCTGGCATGTATGTGTTCTCGTGCACATAAACTCCCAGTGTGCAAGTGAGAGAAAAAGATAAGGATGGGAGCTCAATTTCGGTTATCGATGCCTTCGACCGAGTTTGCAGACTCTCCTTTAATCGATGTACCTATATACTCCTGTTAAATTTCACGTTTAAGCCTATACCTGCCCGCGTGAATGTTGTATGATGTTTAATTATCCGACAAATAAATTTTATAACATGTAATCAAAACCCTTCTACCTCTTCTTAAAAATTATTATATACACATTTTTTTAATTCAAAGCCCTGCATTAAAAAATTAAACGCATTTTATTCGAAAGATAAGTTGCGATTTAATACTCGGCTAATGACTCTCAAGAAATCGGTACTTTTAAATCGTTGAATCCTAGCTGGTATATTTGGGTACGAGCGTCGAGATTTAAAAAAAATAAAATAAAATGAAATTAGACAATTTCCAAGGAGATTAAATATTGACGGTATATTTTTTTTTTTGGTCCACCTCTTCTTCATCTTATTCTTCATCCTTATTATACCGTTTCTAATCCAAGTAGGCACAAAGTATCCGGACAACGACGGCAATTATGTGTTTGTTAAATACGATGACGAGGCGAATTTCTTGGAAAAAATGTGAACTTAATATTTCGTTAATGAGCGACACTTGTGAAGATGTCACAATTTCAATTGAGATTTAGGAGATCTTCTGCCCCCCTCCTTCCTTTGGAGAAGAATCTCTCTCTTGATCTCCCTTTCTCGGCTCTTCTGGTTTATTCTTGCCCCGGTCGTCTGGCCTACCTCTTCAATGACACTTCAAAAAAGAGTTACCAACGGTTACCATCACTATATACCGCTGTTTCTTACGACATTTCCGCTTATTCTTCTTTACCTCTTCATCACCTTTCACGTACTTCGCGAAATTTAAAAAAAAAAGCTCGAAGTTTGAACTGTAGAAAGTCGAAAGCTTTCAAGTATACCGTAAGGTGATAGAAATATAAATAAACGAAAACAAATTTTTATTGACATAGACGTATGTGTGTGTGTGCACTATTTCTTCGTTTGAAAATCGACAACAGCAAACGGTGTAAACTTAATACAGATGTGGAATGACACACACACTCTTTCTTTTAAAGTAACTCCCTCACATTCCACAGGTTTTAAAAGTCAATTCTCGGTAGGAGATAATTAAGCTCACGCAGACTTAATTAAGTTCATGGTCAAGTTAAAAGCAGCTTCTTCCTACCCACCCCTCCTTATCCCTCCATACCACAATTCTTCCAACAGCACAACTACTCTTCTATACATCTTTCTACTACTGTTCAAGCTTTATACATACATACATACATACATAAATACTTAAAGCTCGAATATAAATTGATCACTCTCGTTGCGAACTTTGATTTTGTCGATAACTCGTTATCGGCATAAATTCAACCTACTAAATAAATTCAATTAACCGGCTTGTAATCTAATTATACTTTAAAAGTCTGTATATATGTCTATGAGTGTGTGTAAGTGTGTACGTTTCAGTTTATTATTTACGATTAGCTACAATATAGAGACAGCTTCATTTCTAGATTTCACTTATAAACGAACTATATCTCTACAATATTCTGCAATTGTGTAAGACTATAAATAGTGCAGGGTATATTCGATTGCGTAACAGTGTATAGAAACGTAATAATAACACGAAACACACGACGTTAAGGAAAAGTAAAAGACGTTTATGCATCTATAGATGATATAGGCCTACGCTTAAATTAGCATTCGGTGAATATAGTTTAAAGAAAAAAAAAAGAAAAAAAAAATATAAGGATCGAAAGTTAGCAAGTTAAAGTCGAGCAACACTATATGTACACAAGTCGTCGGTACGCGGACACAAAAGTCGCGGGCGTGAGAAAAGCGCGAGAGAGACTCCAAGCCGAAGAAGAAGAAAAAAGAAGAGGGACCAATTAACACCAATTAACATTCATCTGCCAGCGGTAGCCATATAGCGGTAAGCATAGTCGTCGTCGTCGTAGCAACTGCCCAGCATATAGGTGTACATCGCGGACATACATATATATAGAGAGATAGACACAAACACAGCTGTATATATCTCCTGACCTACGTCCAACTTAGCAGCACCCACGCAATACAAAACTGTGCTGCAAAAGGAAAGGAGAGTCCGCGACAGGAGAGCTCTTTGTGTCGCACAGACGATCGGCCCCGATTACGCGTCCGCGGTTTTTTTTTTTTTAACTTTACTCTCGCAATCTCGAAAATCTTTTTCTCTCTCACTATCTCCATATATCCTTACAGCAGTATAATAGCGATAGAGCCCATGTAACATACTCATACACGTATGTTATGTGTACTCTATCTACCTACGTGTCTATTGCATTACGTTGCAATAACAAACCCAGTGCTCCAGTTACCGATCTCCCTCTCTCTCTCTCTCTCTCTCTTCTTTCGCGACTTCCTATCTTCACCTCGCTTTAAGTACACCAACTCTCTTGTACGTGTGTGGGTGGCTTACGTTATGACACTTCCTTTTACATTATCCTGGCAAAACGGCGTTTCGGCGACACAACGTCGTTGCAACCGCTTTACCGTCCTCCTCGCCCCCCATCCTCTATCTTCCTTGTACTCTTGGTATTGTCTCTTGGGCTACAAAGATGGCCTTGTCTCTCGTTTTCCATTTTTTTTTCTCCTTCACTTATATACCTATACTCGCTTATACTTGCTCGTAAAAGTCCCGTATTACATGTTGTTGCTTCATATTTTCTACCTCCCTCTTCTTTCTTATTTTTTTTTTCTTTCTCGTTTTACTCGTCGCAAAAGTGATTGTTCGCGAAAGACGTGTGGATTGTTTTAACAGATAAACTCTTAGTTGCACGTGTTGGTTCTTGAATGCATCAACTTAAAAAAGTACAGGTTGATTAATCTAACATCTTTGTATTTATGATTAATGTGCTTTTATTTTTTTCGATCGAGAAACTATTTTTTTATTCATTTTTTTTTTTTATTTAAAAATAAGACTGACACAAATTCAATTGTACAAAGCGTTTTGTAAACATTGATAAAGTAACGAATCATCGTCATAAATTGTACCCATAACAAAAAATCCAAATCGATCCTAAGCTCCTCTCTTTCTCTTAAAAAAAAAAAAAGTCTTTGACGCCGGATAAATAGGAGCTCGAGATCGAGTTTCGAACTACAGTTACAATTAATCGATTAAACATACAATTTAAGAAACCTATTCGTACATTGGACAACTAACACACACACACACACATACATACACATACCGTAAAGGACATATTACAATCAAATTTTTTCTTTCATCAAGTGGAGCCGCTATCCTTAGTTCTCTCTCGTAAATGAAAAAAAAAATATCATTCCGTGAGTCTTAGTATACCAAAAGCAAACTATAACAGAGAAACCAAGCTGAACAAAGGCGGGCTTCTGTAATAATGCCAAAGTGACTAGAAAAAAGCGCCCCATAAAACACCAGTCCAACAGTTTCTCTCAGCCAGTCATATACGAATTACATACATGCACAGTAGTATATACTTAAACCATACTAAGATCATCATCTCTCCTTTACAGCCACGTTATACATGTGCATACTCAAGTCTTGAAATTGTAATTCATTACATTTTGAGCTCTCTTCTCATGCATGGCTTAAGCCAGATCGGTCAGTATTATGAGCTGATATAAACATGTACCTAAAGCTCGCTACCGCCGCTTAGCTTTGATAAACGAAGCGAGAATTCAAAAACATCATCCGAGAGTCATCATTAAACGGAAGAGAAAGAAAAATAATAATAAATAAAAACGGCTTTTGACATTTGTGTTTGGCTTACACACTGCGTGTTCAATATGTGTATACATATATATAAGTACGTTTCGAAGGAATTGTAGCAGTGACAAATGTCAAAAGAAAAAAATGAGAGAGAGAAAGAGAGAGAGAGAGAGTGAGAGGGAACATATGTATAATATGATGCAGCCAATCATGCGGGACAAAGTTACGAAAATGACTTTTCATGGTGGTCAGTTTAATATAGTTGGTGTATACATATAACCCACGTTGGCTATTAGCATCAACAATTCTTGCGTACTTGTGGCTGAAACTCTCTCTCTCTCTCTCTCTCTCTCTCTCTCTCTCTCTCTCTCTCGAGGGAAACGATGATCGTCTTTCAAGCTTGCAAGTGTATATGTATAAAGGTACATACTCGTGTACACGCAATAGAGCTAGTTCGAGGTTAATGATTGAAGCCAACCGAGAGAGAGGAATGAACTAGATTACTCATTCGTTCATTGCTGAAAAAGAAAAGAAAGAAGAAAAAAAACTTATTAGCTAATGATTGGATCGGATTGGAAAGTTAGTTCGTGCGTATATAGCAGCACGTGCTTATATTATATTCTCTATGCGCAAAGTACATATATAGCAGGTCTTTATATTTAGAGCTGAAAATGTATACCTCAGCTTTCAAAATTTTTATCGGCTAAAAGAAAAAAAAAGAGAGAAGAGAGAAATAAAGGAGGAGGGGGGGGGGAATAAAGTACCGAATTACGCTTGTATGCTTGAGAAGTAAAACGTTGCAAGAGAGAGAATGAGAGAATTACCATGGGAATGGATATTGAATAATATTATCTTCGATTGCGCTATCGTCTTTTCTCTCTATCTCTCTCTCTCTCTCTCTCTCTTTTTCTTGTGCATTAACGCACCATTTGCGGCGCAACAAAGTTTCTTTACGCACAGGTTCTCGATAACTCGCAACGTCTATACGCGGTTTAACGGTGTCGAACACACACACACACACACACACACACACACACACACACACACACACACACACACACAAAATGTGCGAATCATCGGCAAGCAACGGTATATACAGAAGCCCAATACACATAGTTAAAGTCTTACAATCGCCTCGGTCAATTCTATACCCACACCCGCACCCAAAAGGCAAAAAAAAAAGCCAAACGTAGCTATGTCGAACTGACGAACAAAAAAAAAATTAAATTATATAAAGACGATCTGTTTTCGAGTAAAATGGATGGAGAAGGAAAAGAGATAGGAAGTTCTCGGTTAATCCTGAGGTTAAGGCGCCGTCACAGTCCCGCCAACGCATATACTGTATACCGCGCTAATAGGCCGGATAATCTTGAGCAGCCACCACAAGGAGTTTGCGTTGTACTTTAACGGTCGACTCCTGCGTATAATAAAACAGGAGGTTCCGATGTAAGTCTATGTATGTAGTACATGTACGTATGTTCCTTTCTTTATATACACCAGGTTGTAGTCTCGGGTACGCGTAGATGGTAGCCTAATCAGTTATGCCCCGATAAAATCATAAGCCGCCCCGCTGAGCGTAGGATATGTATAGGTACATACTCTTACTAGAATGTAATAATGCTTTCAGCGGGACTGCTGATAGTCTCTCTCTCTCTCTCTCTCTCTCTCTCTCTCTCTCTCACAGGCTAGTCACTCTCTCCCCCTTTACCTCCCACTTCTCCTTCACTCTTTCCTCTTCTTTTTCTTTAAGCTTGTTAGCGATTTAGTAGCAGCTCTCTGTGCTAATCGGCGAATTCCCGCGGCCTCTTGTGCACTTCTTGCTTATTTTTTCTTATTTTTTATTTTTATTTTTTTATAGGTTTCTGTCGATGTAGCCAGACTCATCGAAGACTTATTTGTTAGTGGGCGTCAGATTTAATATTGTTTAATTACGGTGTGGTGCGATGTGATGCGTCAAGTGTAATTTTTTTATTTTTTTTTTTTGCAACTATATAGAAAGTAAAGACTACGCCTGCGATCTATATTTATGCACGTCGATATGGAAGAGATAGCGAGAGGATTTATTTTTGCGAATTCTCCGAAGTCCTTGCAAGAAAGAGAGAGGGAGAAAAAAGAGAGGCTATTTTCGCAATTAGACGTTGACGTTTAAACATGCAAATTAACGTAGCTGCTCTTGCGGCGCTCAGCTCTCAGATCCAATTTACATAATTAAGATTAAAACAAAGCATTTAAATAATCAGCCGCTACCATCATTCCTTTTTTTCTCTCTTTCTTTCTTTCTTTAGTCTCTTCAAACTTATAGGTATAGTGTCGTTCTACTCGTATTTTTTCTCGACCTCGTAAGAAATTCATGTGCGGTGACGAAAATGAAAAATGAATCGTTGAAAAAATAAGTCTCTTTCTTTTTATAATTTTTTTTTTTCTTATTCTTACTTTATAAATATAATCATAGCAAGCCGCAAAGTGGCATAAATTTTTGAGTTTATCCTATGATCGAATCGTCGTGTAAATAAAATCAAGATGTGAAGAAAGAGAGAGAAAAAAGAGAATACGAGTGATTTATGAAAGTAAATCACGTTCAAGAGAGCGGAGAGAAAATGCCGGACGTCAGGACGATTTTAGATTGATCGATTGATCGTCGATCAATCGACCGCAGTGATCCTTACAAATACACATACATTGCTCCATGAGCTTCTTTCTTTACTCTAGAATACACATATACATATATATATATATATAGGTATATCTACGCACCCGAAAGCCCCCACGCATTTTATTTTATAACGTTAACCGAACTCTTATACCAATGACGTTTCCGACATTCTCTCTTTCTCTCCCTTTTTTTTTCTTTACTTCTTCACCGTCGATTCTCGTTACACCTATTAAACTTTGATCGCTTGACGTGAATTAAGAAATGCTCATTAATCTTCGTAGATAAACTTTGATATCTAACAGTTTTTTTTTCTCTCTCTCTCTTTCTCGTGCCAAATCTGGTGCTGACTAAGTTGTAATGTTTTTATAAAATCTATATATATATATATATATATATAATATCGCATTAAACAGTTTCATTATAACTATAGCAATTCTAATCCAATTATATCGGTCCATATCTTTTTTTTTGTAATATAAGAAGTTGTATTAGACTGTTATATTATATGATAACATGCAATTAACGACTAATTTTGTGTAAGCGCAATAGATATGAAAACTCAACTGTGTGTATATATAGGATATACACAAAACTCGATTTATTTCCATACCTTACTTTGCGACTATGTCTATAAAAATACTCGTAAAAATGCACATTAGAAAGTTTTAAGCGCGTCTTACCATACCGCGCTTTATCTACTTAAACAAGCGTATATTATATCTGTACAAAACTTAAGCATCGCAACAAAAAAAAAATCTTAATAAACAAGCAATTTGCAATAAAATTAACGTTCAATATTTTTTATTTTCTTATTTTACAGAGACAATTCACGCTGATCTTACAAGCAAGAGACGAAGGAAGTGGTGGTGTAATAGAAGAAGCGAGTTACAGTGGTATAGTGCTACCAGGTCCGACTTGGCATACGCTAAATCACCAGGGTCGAAATGCTCATCTGGCTTATCGGGTCAGAGTTCAGTGTGCCGAGCATTATTATAATGCGACCTGCACTAAATTTTGCAGGCCACGTAACGATATATTTGGACATTATACCTGTGATGAAAATGGGGATAAGGTTTGCATTCAGGGCTGGAAAGGAGCTGATTGTGAAACTGGTAAGTTATATATATTTGTTTTTTACAATTATTTTTTATCTTCTATTTAGTTTGTTTTTCTTATTTTTTTTTTTTATAATAATTGTTTTCAATTATGATTGTTTTGATAATCTGGTGAAAGAAATACCTCGGAGTTAAATTAGCGTTTATACATCTGTCTTACAGAAAATACCAGCATAAGTGTTTACGTTTACGAATGATTACGATATTCATTCGCTACGTGTCAAATAGCCTCAAGGACTATTTTAATTTTCACATCGATAAGTAGCACGCGAACATTGAGATTCTTTTTTTCTAAACCAAAGGTAATTGCCTTATACCCATACGGACAAGAATACAGAAAAAAAAAGGAGAGAGAAAAAATTTAAGAAGAAAAAAAAAATAAAGAGCGTTGCGAATCGCTTACTGTCATAAAGCAAGCGCATAGCAAAATAAAAAAGAAAAATACGACGATACAATAACACAACAACAGCAGTATAGCAGTAGCAGCAGCAGCAGTAGCTTGCTTAGGTTTATTCAGCAAAAACGTTCTCACGACGTTTAGAAAAGGCAGGGAGAGGCAAAAAGAGGAAGCTCGAGCAGCGTCTCTCTCTCTCTTTCTCTCTCTGGGCTTTATGCAGAGTAGATATATATGTATATAGGTATACATACAAAGCAGAGCTCTCGTGTGCGCGAACGTTTGCCTTTCTCTTCGCTTAGAGTCTATACACTCGGGAGTCTAATCGGCCTGTCCCCTCTAATCGTGCCACACTAAGATGCGTTTTACACAAGTTTACGCTGCTCCGATTTTATTTGGGTGTCTTCTATTTTTTATACTCAAAATATCTTTTGCAGTAGTTTTTTTTTAAATTAGATTGCACTTGATTTGTTGTTTATTTTTTAATTGTCCGATTTGCAGTACTTAAATTTTGATGCTAAATAAACGCGAAATAAAATGTTAAGGTCAATATCCAGTGGTATTATACTAATTGCATTATTTCATATGAATGAAATTTGCTTTACTGCTTAAAAAAATTAAAATCATTTCATCTACATATTCGGATGTATTCCGCAATGTTAAAATTTTTATTATACTTTACCTGATTTTCCGTGGTTGTTCTCTCATATCAGCATAATTAATATTAACGGAGTAGAGCTGCTGGATTCGCTAAACCACTGGCTTTTATTCCATTATTTATACTTAGAATTGGGAAATCGAGTTTTCGTATAATTGCAGCAGCACATATACACGTGCATTTCGAAGCTTACGCACTTGGTACGATATAATTTTGAATTATTAAGCAGCATATATACATACGCATAAATGCGTTAGCAAAAATTTTGCATGGAAACTCACTTTGTACAATGTGAATGAAAGAGTTAAAAAAAAGTAATCTTGTGTGTGTGTGTGTGTGTGTGCGTACTGCGTATGCACATTTTCGTAATTATATGCAACTGGTAATTTTTTAATTATTGTGTAAACAGCCAACTGTGTAAACTGCGTTTTTTTACAAATTAACGATATTATTATCACTATAATGCTGTTGCAGCTGCTGCTACTTATATTATACGCAGGGGCGTAAAATTTTATTTGAACGCGTTAAAATTATGCAAATTATTGAATTATGCAAAGTACATTAAATTAACCAGTACCTGCATACAGAGATGCAACAGGGGAGAGGAGGACTTTTGCAGTCTCTGGCATAATATAATTTTTTTTTTTTTTTTTTTTACACATTTCGTTACTGCAACAAAGTCTGCTATACGCATGCAAAGTACTATTTCTTTTTTGTTGTTGTTCTTTATTACGAAATCTTAGAGATCTTAAGAAAACTTCTCAATTCACGGTATCTCGAAATTCTTCAATCTAACATCAATCATTTCAGTAAAAAAGAAAAGATAAAAAGAATCTTAATAGCACATGTTTATATGCAATATTTTTCCTCCCTCACTTTTTATCTCATATACCCACCTACCTATATTATACCATATTGCGAAAATGGCTTCCTCAATGTATTCCAATAGTCCGTAAATTCGGCTCATTTATTTTATGCATATAAATTATATCCGTGATTTTTTTTTTTTCAAAAGCCATGTACGTTAGCTCTTCTCTCTTCTCGTCGCGTTCGGCTGCCCGTTGCATTCTATTTACGCAGAGCTTCGTGTACACACACACACACACACACACACACACACACTCGCGTGCTAATACTCTCTTCCATGGCTCTTCTCTTTCAGTCCCGTCCATCGTAAATACACCGCGCGTCGACGTAAACGATCAACGAAACGTGTGTGTATGTGCTTCGCAGCGCTAAGCTTCTCTTCTTCGTCGTCCAGGGTACACTCTCTTCTTTCTTTTCCTTCTTCTCTATCCATCGCGAGCGTCATTGATTTAACGCACTGCGAGTTCTAATGAGCCGCTCTCTCTTTCTTACTCTTGGCTAGGGGGCGATCAATTTATCGCGAGACGCCCATCGTCTCCTTATAGGAGTAGGCTAAGAAGGAAAAAAAGAAGAAATAGAAGAAAAAGGGGAAGGATATGAGGCGATGGTACTTACATAGGAGTTGAGAAGAAAAAGGAAGCAAAGGTATAGGTCGAGTATAGTCGTGTTGAGAGTCGCGAGAGAGAGAGAGAGAGAGTGGCAATGTTTGCCTGGAGCGAGACGATAAGACAGTGGCGCGAATTTACGAGGCCGCTATATATAGATATGTACGCTATATACACTCTCGCAAATAGCAGCAGTAGCACGGATTTATTGTAATTGAGAGTAGTGGGCCCTCAATATAAGTATTGCTACTCTACTTGCTTGGTAATGTTGGCCCTTCAGGCAAAAGTCGGACGGTGCATATAGATGTATATATATTCACCCTTCTTCGTTTCTTCTCTTCTTCTTCTTCTTTCGCTCTTATTCGCTTGCACTCATTCAAAGTCGCATATATAAAATGCTAAGGCAATTGACACGCTACTGGAACTTTGTTATTGCGTAATTCGCTGCCAGACCCTTATTCTTCTTTTTTTTTCTTCGTCTTCGTCTTTTTCTACTCGAGTGCTCGAGTATTTTTATTGACGCGATTTAACTATTACACTGCACAGCTATACACGTATATACTTTAATACTCTATATACTTTAAAGTTTCTTCAACTTCTTTCTTTGACTGCTCGTAACTTAGCTTGATAGCACTGCAACAAATAAATGAGGAATCACATAAAAGAAGAGCAATGAAAATGTAAAAATTAACAAAAATTCATTTAAAAACCTTTTATATAATCTCTTACATCTCTAAACACATTTACAAAGAAAATAATGATAATACAAGAAAAAAAAATTTGAACAAAAGCATCGTCCGATCATTCAATCAATCGACCACGTATTATCATCACCATCACCATCACCTTAGTATATGTCATGGTGTGTGAGAGAAAAGATTAACTTACCATATAACGTCATATATAGATATCAACTAGCGACTCACGTGTGCTTGTCTAACGGGTACGTGATGCTCACGCATATGTCTATAACACATCGTTCGATCAGCAGGAGGGTGATATCCTATACGCACGCATATATAGTGGTTAACACTCTTGTATCTACATTCATATACATATCACACCATAGACATAGTGTGTTACACGTGACTCTTTTTTTCTTTCTTTTCTTTTCTTTTTCTTTCGACAAGTCAAGCTGCTGCCGACACAATAGACACACCACAGTATAATATGTAATCTAACAGCTCTTTCTTTCAGCTTACTGTCGTTCCTCGTCTAATCGTTACTTCCGCCTATATTTGTACGTATACATACTCACTGACATCAGTGAGTGCGTCTATACTTTGCGGTAAATCCTTATGATCTTTTCGCATACGTATATACAAGCTATACATATATAAGTTAGACTGGTGTCTATACTTTCTTTTATGCCTTTCTCTCAACTCTTCTTTTTGTTTTTGTCATTTGCAAATCTTTTCTTTTTTTTATTCTTCAAAAACTCAGCACCAAGAAGGACGTAATTAGAAAATTTACGACACTCCAAGCATGCAAGTAAAAAAAAAAAAGCCAATACGCGCCCCTGACCTCTTCCACTCGACTCCTTTTTTTTTTCTTTAGTCGCCTCTTCTTCTAAATTTTTTTTTTTTTACATTTTTTACCAGCTCTCAAGCGCGAGCGCGTCATTTATTACTTACACGCGTCATTCCATCACGACGAAAATTACACGGCTCTATGCACCACCGTATAGTACTACCACCAAGGCATTTGACATCTTTCCCACTTTAATTTTTTATTTCTATTTCTCCATCGTAATTCGCTTCTACTCTCAGGCTACTATACATGTTAACCAAGCGATCTCACATACTTAATAAGAGACGCAATTTTTTTTCTTTTTCTTTTCTTCATTGACACGTGCACGCGCATATATATGCATTGAGATGTTTCATATAGACACTAAAATAATATACGTGTACAAGTCAAATGAACGAGCTTGGTACTTGATATTGATGATAGATTGTCGTTTCTCTCTTGGGAAATACACGTGTCATTTAGGATCGTACTTATGTGGTGTGTCACATTGTATCTTCGCGAATTTTCGCGTTATTAAATAATTCTCTAGACTAATAAACACAATCTTTTTCACACAGCTTATATCGTACAGCAAAAAATGTCAGATAAATTTCACAATTTAGAAAACTCAAACTTTATTTAAAAAATCTTGTATAATTTATATCTTTGGTAGCTCATTCACTGAGAAATAAAAATTCAAACTCATTCAAATAAGTAGCAAAAGACTCTTTAATTTAAAAAAGCACTCCATTCCTTTCTCGCGTCTCTTAAACTTAAAATATGGCTAAAGTCGAGTATTAAACACGACATTGATAATAATGAGTTTCACATTTTCAGCGCACTTACGAGTGCTGCACCGTTCACTTATAGGTACATACATCGGCTTCTCTTATACTTGGTGATCTCTTGGCAAATTTCTCTCCGCACCATCTGCTAGCAAATACATTTTATTTCTCTCCATCTCTTTCTCTATTTCCGAAGTGAAAGAGTATAAATATAGGCTCTATCTTTCTTAGCATGACATTTTTAATAAGCAAAAACTCCCATTGGAAAATGGGAACATTACCCTCATGATTTGACTATAATCCAAACGAGCGAGACGAGCCAAGAGTCGAGAGAGAGAGAAAGAGAATGATGTAAGTGGGGTATACCAGCAGACGTTCTTCTCTCTTTCTTTCTACTTATACTTTTCTTGCGTTTTCCAACCGATCTGACTTTGAGAGAAGAAGAAGACGAAAGAAAGCGTGTGTGCCATGTAATGTACGTTTTACAAGCGTACATACGACGAGCAATATACTTACACACAGTGATGACGAAGCCACACAAGATGAAGCGTATATAGCAGCAGCAGGCTGATTCATGGCATATGGAATCGCAAATTTCACGACTCTGTATATACTCTTCTTCTTCTTCTTCTTCTTCTTCTTCTTCTTTTTCTTCTCTCTTGTACGTTTAAATAGGCTTATATGTGTCTACACGTGTTGCTAAGAATATTATTCTTATGACGAATTGCGTTGTTCATTAAAAAAAAAACATAATTTATTTATTTTTATTCAACTAATAAACTCGAATCTGTAAATCGTATCGGGACAAAAATTTGTGCCTGCATAAATTTTTATTTCTAGCTTTTTTTAAGCATAAATAATTTCGCAGTATCGAATGTATTATGTTGCAGAAAGATGAGTTAATATAATAACGATAGCTGGAAAAATGTATTATTACATAGTTTTCTAGGCAAATCAAGTTTTGTTGAATGAAAAAATAAGATTAATTGATTAATTATTATTACCCGTGAGATCTTGTGTTTTGCCAATTTCCACATACATGTAATATCAGAGTGAGAGAGAGAGAGAGAGAGAGAGAGAAATTTTTTATCGAGAAAAGGTTGTAAAACAGCAGCAGCAGCATCAGTAAGATGCACCTCCTTGAGTATAGAGCGCGTGGCCATGAATTCACCTATTTATTCGCTATTATATATATATATATATATATATATATATATATATA